>PVJD01005880.1:0-107400 GCA_004026545.1 Mormoops blainvillei | reverse complement strand
GGTTTTCTCTGGAATCATGTAGTATTCCTCTCACTTAAAAAACTTGTGTATGATATTATCAGCAACGGTGACACCCCTGAGGATTTGAGCTGCGCCAAATATGTCTCCTCGCGGTCATTTATGCCTTTGTGCTTCTCTTATTCACGCTTAGATAACTGAAATCCTACAAACAAGGGGTTAGAGATGAACTTGAGACTCCTCCAGTAAGAAAACTGGGCCACACAGGTGAAGCAATAGGCCATATTGTCATACAGCTTTGAAGGGAATCCAGATAAAATACAGCCAGCTTTTTTTTTTTTTTTTTTTTTGAGGAGGCTTGTTTAGTAAAGTAATAACACCTCAGGCATTTGGGATAACAGAGGAGGATTAAGATTGGAGTAGACTTTCTTGAATTTGAATCTTGATGCTGCTACTTCTATGGGCAGAATCATAGCAGGTGCTCACCAAATGCTCATGAAATAGACGGAGTGAGGACCGGCTGAATCTCCCCACCTGGAAAAGTGAGGAACGGTCGGTTGCTCATACTTCGCGGTATTCACATGTGGAATATCTGACTCAAGACGGTGCAAGTGCATGGCCTCTATTGCACACGCACTGTTACTAGTTGTTGTGTAATGGAAAATGTGAGGAAATATGGAAATCTGCCCTTCTGAAGAAGTACATGAATATATCGAAGTTCTATGGAAAGTTGCGTGCCCGGTACACAGGAAGATCCAAATAGCCCTCCTTCCTTGTCTTTCCCATCTTGAAACTGAATAAAGCCGTTTCACTGGCGCCACCTGGCGGGTAAGTGTGTAATTAGCACCCTCCGACCTGTGTCCTTATTGGCTTTTCCACCTGGGACGAGATAGGTTTCATCCCAGGGGCCAAGTTTAGTGCTTCTTGGGAGGTAATGTACCGAAGTGAGCCCAAGCGTGGTTGTAGAATCTGCTGGACCCAGTCTGACCATTTACCTCTGTAACTTATTAGGGTGAAACCGTGAAGAATTATTCAACCTCATAGAGGTCTGTGGAGTTAAAGCAAAACCTCCTAGAGAAGAAGAAAGTATCGCGAGACTTTTGGTGGCGCATTGGGAGCAGCTTGTAACAACAAAGGCTGGTTGTTGCATTTTCAGGAATTTCGCAACGCAGTCGTTAAACACAGCCATTACTGAACAGTAAATTATTTAAATGTACACTGGAGCTCTAGCAAAAACAAAGGTAACGCATGCTCAAAACTCATAACTTCCTAATTATCCCACTACATTTTACTATTATCTTTGCAGTCGAAGTTATTTACCTCCGTTGTGTCTATACCGGAAATCCTACGAAATGGCCTTTGTTCCCAACGCCATGTTCAAAGGTCACGTTGGTGGCTTGAAATTCACCGTCGTGGAAGTATTTATTTACGTCACGAAAACAGGCAAATGCCACAAATCAGGGTTTGATTTATTGTTTTGCTACTTGTCTAGACTGAAGAAAGTGAGGGAGAAGAAGTCGATGTAGCAAATGAAATTGAAAGGCGTGTTGTGTCCATATCTACTGTGAAGAGGGACGCTGGGGAGATGAGACAACCTGCTGCCCCGCTTAACTGTCAGCATTTGGTGTCGTCAGAGTTCGGGATGACGCCCTTCTCCTAGGTATGTGGTGGTATCTCCTGGTTTTCACATTTCCCTGTGAAATGACATGTGATGACATGTGATGTGGCACCTTTTTTCATGTGCTTATTTGCCACTGTTAAGATCTTTGACCCTTTTTTAAAAAAAACAAACCAGGATACATGTTTTCTTATTGTTGAATTTTGCGAGTTCTTTGTATATTTTGGATTATAGCCCTTTATCAGATGTGTCTTTTGAAAATATTTTCTTCCAGCCTGAGGTTTCTCTTCCAGTTCTCTTGGCATTGGCTTTCACAGAGCAGTTTTTATTTTAATGAAGTCCAGCTTCTCAATTATTTCTTTCATGGATCGTGTGTTTGATGTCACGTCTAAGAAGTCGTCACCGGGCTCAGAGCCACCTAGGGTTCCTCCTGTGTTGTCTTCCAAGGGTTTTATCGTTTTGATTTTTCACTTAAGGCTACGCTCCATTTTGAGATAATGTTTGTAAAGGGTCTGAGGTCTGTGTCTAGAATTTTTTTTTTCTGTGATTACCCAGTTGCCCCAAGCACCATTTGTTGAAAAAAAATCATTGATTCATTGTATTGTCTTTACTTCTCTGTCGAACATCAGTTGACTGCATTTATGTCGCTACTTCTGGTTTCTCTGCTCTGCATCTCTGTTCTCGTCCCGTTGCTGTCTTGATAACTGCAGCTTTACAGTAAGCCTTGAAGCTGAGTAGCGTCAGTCCTCCAACTTCGTTTTTAAACATTATTTTCAGAGATCCGGTCGTTAAACATTCACCTGCTTTTGACCAGCGTGGTGCTGCTGCTAATGGCCTGAGTGACTTAAGACAACTCGTTCGGTCTCTCTAAGCTTTGGGACCCTTATCTGTGATTTAAACAGTTGCAAGAGAAGACATATAAGATCAAAGAGTTTGTGTCTTGAGAGAAGGGACAATGACACAATAGAATCGTCGCAAATAGAACCCTTGAAGTCATTCAAGTGGGTCCTGATCTCACCTCTGTCTCTTACCGAGTAATTCTGAACAAATTAGTTAAATGTCGTGGACTCCGGTTTCTCGGCCTGTCAAGTGCAGAGGACAAAGTGTAGTCCCTCGGGCGGTTAGGATGAAATGCGGTAATACTTGTTTCTTCACTTAGCTGCCACCCAATTTGTGTTAAATACGTATAATACCCTCTATCTAGGAAATGTGATCATGAAAACATTTTTGGAAACAGACCATCAGTATAAGTAGAGAAACAGACTCAGGATGACCTTGTGTAAAAGCCAGGCCGCAGTCTCAGTATTTGTTATGTCTGTGACATGTGAGAGGGAACCATTGGGCTTTGGTGGCCTGATGACCGACTATGGAAGAGAAATAGGAAGCAACTTAGGATCCAGGTAGTTAATGTGTATTTGACAAGGCCCATGTGAGAAAACTCTCCGACTCTGTTGAACTTTGAGAAATTAATTCCGGCAATCAATTGCTGAAACCGGTCACTGGGTGGAGGAGGGGACAGTTAAGTCAGGCAAAGTCAAGGATGTGGGAGGGACCTCCCTGCTTTGACAACTCCTCAAAGGAGGTCAGAAAGTACAGTTTTTTTAGGATTATATACTCGAACAACAGCTTTGTGCTGGGATTAGGGAGGAACATGGGGAAAAAACATCTTTCCAAAACAAGCCTGGCGAGACGACTTTCCTGCTGACTGGGTGTCTCGGGAATTAGAGGAAGGCTGGTCAGTCAGGGTGCACTGAAGGGGTGAGACCGAATTGGGGCGGCATGGGCTGCGGAACGGGTGGCTCTGTGTGCACCAGCCGCACCCACAGATTCGCCAAACCCTAGATTGTCGTGTCTCCCTGCATTCCCGCAGGAGCACGGTAAGGCCCAGCGAGGGAGTGTGACTTGCTGAGTTTAAAATCGGAGCTGAGATGGGACCGGAAGCAGCCCAGGCTACCTGACCGGCCCCTCTGGAGGCCCGTGCCTCATGGGACTGTGTGGCCGAGGGCCCCAGGCTTGTCTCTCCTGGTCCCATGATACCTGGCAGTGCTTATCCAATACACAGTCAAAATAGGCTAAATTTTAGAGTTAACTGAATAAATATTTACTGTGTATCCACATGGGCCTGACAGGGTGCTGTGCATTTACTGTAGGGAAAACAATGTCTAATAAACTGTGGTCTTTCCGAGCGAGGAGTCTAACCTGTTTTAATATGTATCTACAATGGTTTATTTTGTATGATAAACACCGAGAGACAGACTCTCTCAGTCTACAGAGGGAGTCAGGGAGACATCCCAGTGCTGGGCAAACGGCAGAAGGTGCAAAGAGTCCTGGGAATCACTAGTTCAGTGTCCCTTTGTCGAGGGTCCACCATGTCCCAGGGACTGTGCTGTAGATTTTGCACTGGTTATCACCTTGAAAACAGACCGACACCTTAGGATGTAGGTGCTATTTTTCTCCATTTTGTAGATGCGGAATCCTAGCCTTGGAGAGGGAAGACACTTGTAGATGGCATGTTTGGAAAGAGGTACAGCTGGAATTTGAACCCGAGGCTCCTGGAACCCAAGTGCACCATTCACACAAGCACATCTTCGTTGCTTCTGAGCATCAAATATCGTGCTTAACGTCTCCCGAGGTCACTGTCTCACTCCTCAGTCCAGTGTCCCTTGTTCTGCGAAGGCTTCCTGCACCTTTTTTGTTTTTTGAGTTCCCACAATACTTAATACAGAACCGGCCGGACTGTGGGTTCCTCGTGGTCTACGGTCTTTTGTGACTCAATGGCCTGGCACGAAGAAATTTTGAACAAAGTGGCCCTTCTACCTTGGTAGTTATCACAGAGTGCTGTAAATGCTTGCTTTTTAAATTCTTCTGTTTGTGGTCACTTTATACTCCTGTATTGGAAACACACGTAGTGCGCCGACCACTTATCAGATGCCTTACATTTTCTCAGAGCCTTAATGTTTTGTCCGTGGGGCAGTGAGACCAAACCCTGACCTGTAGTCTTATTAATGAGTGGTTTTACAAAGTTTATAACATTAACTTTGAACTGAATATTATATTAATGACTCTGTTGCTTTTGAGCCAGGGGTTGTGTCTGACATAAATTTAAATTTGTTGACGATATAAGGTATAGGATGCCAAGTTCCATCATTTTTGCGATATTTTGTGTTGCTGTGGTGCGCCACTAGGGGGCAGCATCAGCCATCATTTCCTGTCTTTGGCATTCAACCTGGGGCCGTGTGGATTCATGGGGATCTATCTGTTAGGAAACAGGAGGGGGACTTTGCAGAAGAAAAATTCAGATACTAACACATTCAGGAAAACTCTGGAAGCATTTGCCATAGTTGACAAAACACTGGGTTCTGGTCTTGGCTGTGACTACTTGCTTGGTGACCTTGAACAAGTCACTTCTCTTGCTAGACCTTGCATAAAACGAAGAAGGTGAACCACATTAACTCTAATGTCATCTCTGACTCTAATTGCTTTGGCATCTAAATTCACCTGAAAGCCAAGCCGGAGAGAGGTCTTTTGATGGCATTATGTGGAATTCTATTTTGCTTCTTTTCAACCAAGCTTGTGTTTCTGGATATACATGTTCAGTCACCTCTGTGTAATTCTCCCTGTCTCTTCTTGGGCAGTTTATTGTGTTCTGTTATAAATCTATTCTTGTGTAGGGTACGCTTGTCATCTCAAAATAAATTGGGTTAGAGTTTGTGCTCGGTTTACATCTAAGGCAGAGAGAAATTTATTTTAGCCCCCTTTATTCTCAGCATTAAGAAGCTAAGCCATGCCACATTTGAATGTTACAGCTACCCTCATTTGAAAAGAAGGCGATTTCTTTTGAATCTGTGGTTAAAGCTAATGGTTCATCACAAACAACTTATGCTATGTGTATACTCTGCCCTCAAGTAAAACTTCTATCCATTTTTAGAAATGAAAAGAAAGTCAAGCTTCGGGGAAAATAAGTTCTTAAAATCTGACGGTTTCCAGATAGTGTCAGAATATGATTATAAAAAAAATGACATGAAATGTACATTAACATAAATCTATAACTGCTCAACTTGATGAAAAATATCACCATAAAATTCTGCCATTACCGAACCACCCGATATGTTTTTTCTGTGACATTTTATGAGAATGAATAAATTATCTGAGAATGTGTTTGCATCAAAAACACAGAAGTTTGTAATAAACACATAAATCATTGAAGCATTTTCTAGGAAGATGTCTGATCTTAAGAATGGGGGGAACTCATATTAATTCCCGCCCAGCTTCCTTCTCTGCATCCTACCTTAGGGCTCTGGGCGGTGATGGAGAACCGTGAGTTATGGAAGCAGCGGAAGAGGGAAAGGAAACAATTCCTACTGCAGTTTTCCACGCAGCCTCCGCGCACTCCCTACAAGCCTCCTCTTCTCTAAGCTTTGCTTTCCTTGAGGTCCTGTCTGTGGTTATGGCCTCAGTTCACCTTGGGATCTATTTTCAAAAACAGTCCTATTTCTGTAGCCATGGTTCCCATGTATCAGCCAACATCCCCTATAAAATTGACAGCCCTGCCTTAACTCTGAAAGACATGTATGCCCTTGTTGCTCTTCCTGAAGCCTTGACTCGCTTTCTGTGTTATGGGCAATTAATATACGTAAAGAAGCATGATCCCCTTTTTGCTTAGACTACCGGGAAGCTCAGAGGCAAATTAATATCTTAATCTTAATAGAGTGGGGTGGTGTGTGCCTTAGAATCCCGAATTTTTTCTTTGTCATAGCCTATCTAGATTTTTCTACAATTTTTATTTTAATTTTCTTCTATTTTACTATGCATGTTTTTGTTACCTACTCCAGAATCTTTGTGCGGTGAGGCGAAGTGTAGATAAACAAATGAACAGATACTTGTAATATTGTGAATTATAATAAGGAGTATACATTTGGTTTTGGTCCCCGTATCTGGGACAGAGCTCCTAAATCTCTTGAAATATTCTGAGCTATAAAGGTGTCTATTGTTACGTTAGTGAGGTGAGTTTTAGACCACACAGAAGGATGGGGCTGATTGTCTGTTGGGAAGGGGAGAGGGGCTGGAGGTAAAGTTTAGTCATCAATGGTCAATTATTTAATTAGTGTATTTTGCCGTGAAAAATGTGCGCTTTTTGCCCAAATTTTTTTGGGAAAAATAAGGATGCTCATTATACATGGGTAGTATTAATTCCATATCTATATAAATGTTTTTAATTCTTTTATTTATGCTGACATGTTAAAAGTGTAAGTGTAGAAGGCAATAATGATATTCATGTGCAAGATAACAGCCTGGAGTATGATCATCAGTTTTGTTTTTAAATGTAAATAAATAAATAATTGAATTAAAAAATTAAAACAAAAGTTTTTTTCCTGAAAGTTTGGACCAAAAACGTGGAGGTGCGTTATGCACCGGAGCGCATTATACACAGCAAAAGACAATACTTTCCTCTGGGTAATGAAGCCTCCGTGAAAACACCAAAGGATGGGGCACGGAGGGCTTCCGGTTTGGTGAACATGTGGAAATTCAGGAAGCAGGGAATCTCTTTACCTCTCCCTCACACCTTGCCTTTTGCCTCTCTTCCTGTTCCTGAGCCTGTTTGCCTCATCTGGCTGTTCCTGAGTTGCAGCGTTTTATAATAAACCAGGATTCTAGGAAGTAAAATATTTCTCTGAGCTCTGTGAACCATTCTAGAAAATTAATCAGACCCAGAGTGGGGGCAGGGCGTGGAGACCTCCAGTCTATAGCCAGGGGGTCAGATGCGTGGGTGACAACCTGGATGTGAGACTGGAGGGGGTGAAGGCGGTCTTGTAGGGCTGAGCCCTCCGCCTGTGGAATCTGAGGTTACATCTTGGTAGGTGGGGTCCTAACCGAGCTGTCAGGGGGTATACCCAGTCGGTGTCTGAGATAACTTGGTGGTGTCGGGTGCAAACCCCCCCCAGTCACACATTGAATTGGGATCAGAACTGTCTTAGCAGCTAAACAGACAAATTGATGGCTAAATGAATGGTCAAAGAGGCTTCTGGAATCAAAGTAAAGATGGATCTCCACAGCGAACTGTGAAAAGCAGAGGCTCTGGGCCTGGGGCGGTGACAGCGCCACTGCCTTGAGCCCCACCCCTGTTCTTCCCCTGCATCCACACACCTCGGCACGTCGGTCCTTCGCAAATAAACTTCCTTAAATTACCCGAATTTGAGTGTGCCATCTGCTTCCTTGTAAGATCCTGTTACCCTTTCCCATTAAAGAAAACGTGGTGTGAGGACTATGTTATAGAACATAGCAGTAGACACCCACAAGGTGAATGTGACGTGTTTCAGTGATCAGAGATGTAAATCACGGAACTGCCAGCTTTTCCAATTGGACGCTGTCAGAGAAGATGGGGGCATGGGGGAGGGAAGTAAAGAGAGAAGCTATAATGGATACAGTCCTATTGAATTTCTTCACTGTCCTCTGTGCTTCTAGCAACGCTGAAATTGATTATTTCCTCTCTGCCTCCTACCTCCATCTTTATCTCTAAATTGAGTTGCTTTGCCTAAAGCTTTAATATCTGTTTTCATATTAATTAATCAACAATTTAAAATTAGATTTCTATCTTGCTGTGATTTTATTGGCAGTGTGCTTAGAAAAATAACTTAGTTATGTGTTTAACTCAATCCATATGTCTTGAAACCATTTCTTTCTGAAATTGCACAACGCGGAATATGCGTTTTCACAATTTCTTCATCAATAGAGTAAGGTGATAAAAAAGCATAAGATGTGTGAGAATCTTTCTAAAATTAGTTATTTTGTGAAAGATGAAAGTTCAGTGGGTCATCTTGTTTAAGAAAATCCATGGCCACAAACAAAAATGCAAGAAGATTTTGGAAGCAAAGAACTATACTCATATGTGAAACCTGTGACTTGGCTTTACCTTTAACATGTTGGCTTCCGATGTCTTTGGAAACAGGTTTGTCCACCTGGAGAAGAAAACAGGGCACCGTTATTTCGTAAATTGTGGCTATGATACCATCTAATGCCCTACTACTCTGTGTGGTTAGATACCCAAGGATAAAGGCATCTCGACTCACCGTTCTTTGAGATCACCACATGTGTGTGGTTGGCAGTCAGTCAGTATGTGTAAGCATGTGTGGATATGTGTGCCACTGGCCAGTGATGAGTGTAGCGGCCTTGGGTGGTATTTGCCATAACAATGGGTTTGAGATCCAACCCTGTCTCTCGTTGCTGGGACACCTCGGAAAGGCATTTAGCACGAGCCCTAGACTTTTCATCTTGACAACAGGGAAAATACTTAGTTCCTGTTGCTGGGTTCTCATGAAGATGAACGTGCAGGGTAAGTCCACTGAAAGCAGCTGAGCAGGTGGACCAGCGTGGCCCCTCCTGAATGCCCGTCACGTGCTAGCTAGGGGACGAGGCAGGTCGCTTAACCTTCTGACCCTCAGTTTCCTCATCTGTGAAATGGAGGCGGCAAAAGTACAGCCGCCTCCTGAGGGAGGGGGGATTACGTGAGGCACGTCATGCAAGATGCCTAGAAGAGGGAGTGGATCGGCACCACACAAGCCTAATAATGGTTAACCGTCACTGTTAGTATTATTAAAGACGTTCATGAACTACCGAGGCCGTGCAGTTGCTAGAAGGGAGGGTGTAGAAGTTGATGCACATAGAATGGTACCCCATGCCTTTGAAAGCCTGCAAGCCTTGGACAATATTGGGCCTGTGATGGTTCATTTTATGTGTCCACTTGACAGGGCCTGCGATATTTGATTACCTATTACTTCTGGGTGTGTCTCTGAGGGTGTTTTCTGATGAGGTCGGCATTTGAATCCACAGACGGAGTAAAACAGAGGGCTGTCGCCGCTGTGGGTGGCCAACATTCAGCCCACTGAGGGGCTGGATAGACTGAGAGGGGTGGAGGAGAGAATAGTGTGATTCCTCAGCCTGGCCGAGCTGGGACGTTGGTTTCCTCCTGCCTCGGGCTGCAGTTTACCCCATTGGCTCTCTTGGGTCTTAGACCTCTGGACTCGTACTGGAACTTTCACCCATGAATGTCCCGAGTCTCCTGTTTTCAGACTGCAGATCTTCAGTCTCCGTAAACACTGTTTTATTTACATGTATACGTGTATGTATCTGTAGGTCTAGAGCTCTCTCTTCCCTATGTTTCTAGAGAACCTTGACAAGTATGGGGTCTCAGAGTTACTCTTTCCTGGCACCGCATCGAGGTGGCGGGGATGAATGGGAAGGATTGTCCTTGAATCCCAGTACCTCTTATCTTTGATGTTCAGTGTCCATGGCTGTCCCTCTGCAGAGCATCGAACCACCGTATTTATGCCTGGAAAAGGGGTCACTCCCCAGCTGGTCATTCTCACCGGGGGTTGAATGTGGTCTGGATTTTGTTATTGCCACGGCTTCTTCCATGGTACCCTCAGCTGCCAATTCCCCCAAGTTACCCTGTGGCAGCCGGGGGGCTGGGGGCTCATTGCAATGTTCTTGCAGCACCCTCGGCTCGTAGCCTTCCCTGTGCGCCTGCCCCAGGGAGGGGGTCTCTCTCAAGGCTCTTGCCTGCCTCCCATTGCCTGTTTGGTCATGGGAGCAGGAGAGGGCCCTGTGGCCTGTTTTTTAAAGTTGTTGTTGTTGTTGTTTTAAAGATTTTATTTATTTTTAGAGAGAGATGAAGGGAGAAAGAGGGAGAGAATGACCAATGTGTGAGAGAACCATCGATTGGTTGCCTCTTGCACAACCCCCCAGCCGGAAACCTGGCCCGCAACCCAGGCATGTGCCCTGGCTGGGAATCAAACCGGTGAACTTTCAGTTCACAGGTCAGCGCTCAATCCAGTGAGCCACACCAACCAGGGCATGTGGTCACTGTCTTAGGGGGACTCTGCCATCTTAGGGTCTCAGGAATGGGGCTTCCTTAGCTTTCTGCTTGTTTTACACTTTGCGTCTTTGCTGGGTCTTTTACATGAGAGAGTTTCTTTGACTGTCCCCCAGCGGTGGGTCCTGGCTGACGGTGTTAGCAAAGGGAGCCTGGGGCTGGGGGGTTATCTCCTGCTGCTCCTCGAAGCTCCCATCTTCTGTCAGATAAATACTTACTGCCACCTCCTATCTACCCGAGGCCATGCTAGCCTGTGAGGATACCAAGAGGACTGCTGGAGTCCAAAGAGGATTCAGACGTGTACACAGGTCTGAGCTTCCACCGTATCACCCACAGGGTCACCCAGGTCTAACTGTCACACAGGTTTCTCAGTCTCGGCCCTGTTGGGAGCAGGGGCTGGGCAGTTCTGAGCGACGGGGGGGCACGCTGCGTTGTAGCAGGTCCCGTGGGGTCCTTGTCCTCCACCCGCTAGATGTCAGCACTGCTCCCAGTCCTGACAACCAAAAATGTCTCCAGACATTGCCAGATGTCCCCTAGGGGGCGAAATCATTCTGGATGGGAGCCGTGGAGGAAATGCTGTGTGTTGCTGGTGTCAAAGGCCGCCTCCCCCGAAGGCTTCTCCAAGGCGTCCGGCTGGGCTCAGTGACAGGGCTCTGTGCCCTCTGCCGGACACTTCCTACTGCTCTGAAACTGCCTGGTTGGGCCCCTGCCTCCTCCGCGAGACGGTGGCCAACGGCCCACCTTTTCACCCCCCCACACTAAGCACAGTGCCAGCGTACAGCCAGCATTCAATGAATGGGAAGGGGGGCGGCGGATTTGTGGTTTAGGATGCTGGTAACGACCAGGGAGCCTGGATGAAAACTGGCCTCTGTGAGGGTGTGAGGAGCCATTTCACTCGTTGTTTGGTCTCAACAGATGTGCAGAGCTAATAAGAACTAGCTCATGAGAATGCGGTTATCGCTAAAAACATGACCCACTCGCCGTAAAAACGTGATTATTCAAACACTGATTATAAAAGGCAAACTCCCTCTGTATCTGCATGGGGGCCAAGTCCTTATTTAATTTCTGAGACGATTTCCCTCCTGGCCAGAATTGGGCTTATGCCTCTCATCTCCTTTTTCTCACGGGATTTCCCTGGACTCCATAGGTCGAGATTGTAGTTCCGCTTGCTAAGTGGTCTCGCCGAAGAAAATGTGTTTGGTAACGAAAGTGACAAAGATACCATGAAGGAATGGAAAAGAGTAACGAGTGAAGGCTTAAATTCTGGTATAGTTATTTAAAAAGTCAAATGAGAATTATCCTTAAAAATTTCTTACGAACGTTGCTTTACACACAGAGGATTGACTAGTCCATGATTTTGGGGGAAAGGAAGGCTTGTCTTTCTGGGTCAGCGTTCTGTGCTCCTTCCTAACCGGGCAGGAACTCGGGTCTTGAGCCTCTGGTCCAGTCGCTCCAAAATTGGTCTCATTGCCAGAATATGCTTTGTGTGCTAGTGAGGGTGCCCTGTGATGTCCTGTCCCTGTCGCACAGCCCCGTAGGCTGACCCTGCTGCAGATCTCAGTGACTGCAAATCGTCCCAAGGGGACGCGGCAGGACAGACTGGTCAGGGGTTCCATGTGAGGAGAGGTCAAACTGGGGGAAGACAGCTAGTCATATTTCAAGGTTCTGTGCAAGTAATTGAGAGTTTGCGCATTGTCACCGTTTAACCGATGTCTATGGAGAACCTCTTATGTGAGGGTGCTGTGCCAGGTGCTCGGGCTAAGATGGTCCCTGTCCTTGAGGAAAGAAAATGTCCTCTGTTGGTGGCTGCTTTGTGACAGGCAGTGTGTTCTGCATGTGTTACCATACCAGCCATGAGGTCTCCCAGCCCAGGGTTCCTGGCCCAAACGGACAGAGCTCATAAAAGCTGGGGCTCTGAAAATGGGGACGATAATCTTCCTCTTGCAGAGTTATTTTGAGGATTAAATGTCCCTCATTCATTCTAATCTCTACTCAGAAAGACCTTCCTTAACTCCCCTTACCTGGCTTTAATCATTTTTTCAAAGCGCTTATCGCGTGACACGTTGTTCCACTATCTGTTGCTTAATCCCTCGTGTTTATGACGGGTCCCCTCCACTAGTATGTAGGTTTCCCGAGCTGGGACGTGCACGCCAGAGCCTGTCATGGCGTCTGGTCCACGGTGGGCACGCAACGTGTATTTCTTAAATGAATTTGTTGAGCAAATGGTTACAGAGTTTGGCATGGTGCCCGCGTAAAGAAGAGGTGGTCGATATTTCACCCCCCTTGTGCTCTCCCCGTCTCTCCTGGGTGTGTTCTGTGTCAGTGACATTGTTTGGTCAAACTTGTAACTTCTTTTCTTGTCAATATTAACAGAAGCCCTCACGTTAAATAGGTAATGTTTAAAAACAATGCCCAAGGAAGTGTGTGCTCCATGCAAAAGTGTGTTCACATTCACCAGTAAATGGGGGACAAATAAAAAAAAAAGAATAGTGAAATCAAGTTAAAAATGACTTAAAAAGTAATAGTCAATCATGGTTGTAGGCGGTGGACATTCCCATACAGGGCTTGTGCGTGGGGAAATTAAATAAGTTGTGAGAATAGAAATTTCATAATATGTACCAAAAGCCTTGACTATGTTTTCATTCCATGGTTAAGGAAAATAATGAAAAATTCCATAATGGGGTATATTTATAAGGATTACGCTTATTAATGTTTATCACATGGGAAATTGTTTTATAACCAGAATATAATGCGAAAGGAAAAGACAACCGGGTGTATGTGATACAACAAGATTCCCTTGCATGAAACATGTCTGCATAGAAAATATTGCTGGGAAATGAACCCAAACATTAGGACTGAGACCCTGCAACCCGGGGGGTGATTGATTAGTTTGTATTTTATGCATTAAGAAAATTAAGCATTAGCAAAAGTGTTATTAAAAATAAAATTCTATATATGTGTTTAGAGCATTTGCATTTGCAAGATATTTTCATAAGATTGTCTTTGTGGTCTCCAAACAGCCTGGGAGGTAGGCATGGCAGGGATTTTTATTTCTGTTTCGGAAATGAGGACATAGTCAGCCACGGCCACTGTTGGGCCTAGAATCTGGGCAGAACGATATGTTATTTATTATCAAAATGATCTGAGTTCAGGTCCTGCTGGTGGAGGATGGGAAGGGCTTTGGATGAGATGCGCTCGGAAGCCTGACGCTGGCTCATGGACGATGCCCAGCCGCCAACAGCCTCCTCCCCTCCACGGGACCTGGTCCCACCAGTCATGCGGGCTTGACCACTCACTCCCTGACGAGATGTCTCTGGAATGAGAGGTGGGTCTCCTGGCTGCCAGGAACCGCCCCCCTCGTGTTTGGCTCACGCGGTCTAGCCATTACTCACATCGTCCGGCCTCGTCTGCCTGTTCCAGGTTTGCCCCTCTGTAGGGAGAGACATCTTGGCATCTAAGGAAAGGGGCGTGTCCACCACCTCCTTGAAATAGCGCGTATCTGTGAAGAGAGTAAAAATTAGAGTCGTACCTTACGTGAACTCAACAAAGTACAATTTATAAAATGTTTGCACCTCTGCAAACCCGCTGAGTCAGCGGGACCGAAGTGTGAGGCCGCCAGTTGGACGTCCGCTTCACAGACGAGGAGACTGATGCACAGAGAGGAGCAATCCCCCCTCTGGGTCCATACACGTAAATGCCCAAGTCTGGACTTGAACATCCTCATTCCCCACCCCCCCGCCCCAGCCCTGGGGGGATTCTTCTCACCCTTCAAGGGCTGGGCTGTATCACATTGTGATACAAATCCTTCTAGGTCCCCACACTCTCACACGCACCCCCCGCTGTCCTTCCTAATTTATAGGCCTAACGCATTCTGTCATATTTATCTGTCCATCTCCGTCCTTCTACCACTAGACCGTGACCTTCCTCAGAGCGTGGATTCGGCTTATGTTATCTTTGTGCCCCTTGGTCAGTCCTCATGCGATGACCGACCGGCACACTGTAGAGACTCAGGAAATGCCTGTTGAGTGGACGGACCGGGAATATCGTCCTTACCTACTTCCAAAGAACTGCCGCGGGTTCATTTCAGTGGGTCAGGCCCTCGGACACCTCAGGTCTTCCTCTCTCCCTCTCGGAAGTGAGCTACGTCTCAGGCTCCAGGAACTTGCTGAAGCTTCCCGATGCGCACACCCCGCCCCCCCCCCCCCCCCCCCCCCCCCCCAGCCCCATAGAGAGAAGCCAAGCGGGTGTGGACTTGGCTTGCCCTTCCTCTTAAGAAGCCAGGCTTTTCTGCCATGGCCTCTGCTCCTCCCATGCCAAGTGCAAGGTCTTCCTTTCACTTTCCGCCCCGCTCTGCGCTTGGTGTGGCCCACCTCTCGGCCTGCCTGCCCTCTGCCACACTCAGCACTCGCTCCTAGGGCTCCAGGACATCGTCATGACAGTAATAACCAGTAGCCACCCAGCTCTGCCGCTGCCAGACCCTCTCGCGGGAGTTCAGCCGTCCTCACACAGGGCGCCGCGGGAGAACTCTCTGGATTCGGTCCTATGATAATGAACCCTGCTTTTCAAACAGGGCAAGTTAGCTCAAGGCCACACCCGTAGAAAGCCCTGGAGGCCGGATGGTAACCTAGGGTTGTTGAGCTCTGCGCCCGCAGCGTTAGGTGCTGTGCCCTGCAGTGGCCCGCGGGCGTTTGCAGACGTCAGACCCCAGCCCTTACCTGCGTATTCCGACTCCTTTGGAGGCCTGGCGGGGAGAATTCTCCTCAGTTGCCACGCCCCTGCCATGGGAAGCCCGGGGGCTTCGTAGTCGTCATCACTGGGGTTGGCTTCATCCAGGACTTCAGGAAAGGTCCTTTCCTAAGCAGGAGGGGACGTTCGAGTGAGCCAAGGGAAAGCACCGTGATGACAAAGATTCCAGGCCAGGGTGCTAGCCCGCGGAGCGGCGTGGGTTCTCTTAGGTGGGAGGTAGGAGTCTAGGTTCTGGGGTAGTGAAATTCTTGTGGTAGGCAGAATTCTAGTGATGTCCCCCAATAGCCCCATCCTTTGTTATTCAGTCAAATAATTATCCAGGTGCTACTGTGAGGGGACACTGCAGACGTAACGAAGATTACAAGTTAACCGTCTTCGAAACAGAGAGAGCACCCTGGGTTGGACCCAGTGGAATCACATCAGCCCTCAGAAGCAGAAAGGGGAGCTGCTTGCAGGTGACATGACCTTGTGTGGAAGAATATTCCCGAAGAGCCCCCCTAAGAATTATTAGAACTAATAAACAATTTAGCAAGGTGGCAAGACACACAATCCCCACACAAGTTTCAGTGGCATGTCCATATTCTGATAGGGAGCTCGGAGTCTGAACGCCAGGAATGGCCGGACTGGGCACCAGTCCACAGGCAGCCGTGTGGTCAGCGTAGTGGTCCTGGAATCCGCACCCTGTGTCGGGATCTAGAACCAGCGCTGTGCCACCTTTAAGCAGGAAAACTCTCTTCTTTTTAAAAAAGATTTTATATATTTATATATTTATTATTAGAGAGAGGGGAAGGGAGGGAGAAGGACAGGGAGAGAAACATCAGTGTGTGGTTGCCTCTCACAGGCCCCTAACTGGGGACCTGGCCCACAACCCAGGCATGTGCCCTGACTGGGAATCAAACCGGCGACCTTTCGGTTTGCAGGCCAGTGCTCAGTCCACTGAGCCACACCAACCAGGGCAGGAAAACTACTCTCAATGACCTTCTGTGCATCGCACACAAACACCCAGCGATCCCTTTTCCCTTCTGGGTCTCAGAATTCTCCCCTCTTGCCTCGTTTATGGAAATGACTTGTGTCTTTACTTGGGACAGAGAATCCAGGCGTCACGCTGGTCGATAATGCTGACGCCTGGAGAGATCTAGGCAGGGTGTCAGGTGATGTCAAGAGCTCAGAAGGAGGAGACAGAGTCATCTCCAAATGAAAGGCGAAGGTGGCCCCGAAACCCTGACGTGTTCTGTCTTGTACTGTCTCCTTTGAACACCCGTCATAGGATGTGAGTGGCTGCAAGTGACACTGTTGGGCCGGGAGGGGGCTGGCGGTTGGAGGAAGCTGTGACACATTCTGGGAAAACCTTTGACGTCTAAAGTTTCTCCTAAGATTCCTAATGGCCATGACCAGGAATAATGGGCCCAGTTCCAGGAGATTTTTACGCACATTTCCCAGTTTGGCCTTCAAAATAACGAAACTTTTCTCTTTCTTTAACAAATACAGAAACAGGTCATAGGGTGCCACAGATGGGTAGAACCACACGCACACTGGAATCCAGTGCCAGGTATTTAAAATCGTTCTGCACCCTGGAAGTGGAGGGCAGAGTCTTCCGGGTGCTCCTGGCGTGACAGCACCTGTAATTTTGACTTTTAAGCAGACAGCAGCGGCCAGCAGGGTGAGCCGGTGCTCAGACCCTGCCCGGTTACTCTGCAGAGAGAACTTCATTTCTTCTCGGCCAATCCCAGCTGTGCGACATAGGCTGGGGACACGTAAACTCTTTCTCTGGACTCCCAATTTATTTGCTAGTCAGTAGCAGAAAACTTAAAATCAAAGCAGCCGCTTTGTAGCCTTAACTAGATCTGGGTATTTTGCATAGATTCTTAATATATGCTTGCTGAATAACTCAGTTTAGGGTGTAATCCTTTCTATGTATATAATTGATAATTTTAAATTTATGCTGCAGTATGTCTAGCTATAGAAACATCTCTATCAAAGGCCACTTCAGATTTATTTTTGGGTTAGATGGTTATACACACCCGCTAGAATGAATAGCATCACACATGGTTACAGCATGGCTTTGACAACCAGAGGTGTCTTAAATGAGAGCACGCATGTCACGTTTTGAGCAAAATGCCGATGTCAGCACTTGGTCACCGTTAGTTGCAAGTGCTCAGACTGCTACAGTAACGACTATTAAAGAAAGTCGCAGGTAAGGGGGGGCCGCTAATCGCGCCTTTCTCTTCTCCTCTCCAAGTCCCTTGCACGCTGGTTAAGCACTCGATACCTACCAGACGCTTCATGTACCCTATTTCATTGCATAAGCGGAAAAATCTCTAAGGTGATTTTATGATGGCGGAAGGAGCTAGAATTAGACAGGCCTGAGTTTAAATTCTAGCTCTGCATTTTTTTCGTTCTCTAATGTGCTTGGGTACGTTGGTTCCTAGCCCCAAGCCTACAAGTGTGTGGCTCTTCCTGTCATCACTCTGTCAAAGCACTTTGGTGCCAGTCACTGGATGGGTCCAATTTCCAGCTGCATAAAAGCAGGTGGCGGTGAGGGGGCGCGCGTTACTCACCAGACCGCCATCTGAAAGGCCTTTGAGGCTCCATTTCGGATGAAAAGCAATGCTGCACAGGCAATGCCAGGGTGCAGAGTGCGGTGCAGCTCTCCGTGGGACGCCACAGAGGAGGCGGCGGCCCCCGCAGACGGCGATTTTGATTTTGAGGTTGCTCATCTTGATTGCCCGCCAGGTGCTCCCCAAGCAGGCAGAGCAAGTCTTGAGTCTCACATGAATCGAGGAGTCAGGCAAGCTATGAAGGGCAAGTTTAGCAACACCGAGGTGCTCGGGTGCACGAGACCGCGGACCCACACAGCGCCCCAGGAGCAGGAGCAAGGTAGGCGGGGCAGCATGGCGACCACGACGACGGAGAAGTTAAGTCGCCAGGTGTAAAGTGGAGTAGGGCTCTTTACATGGTCACCTTGATGCTGTGTCCCCTCGACTGGGCCCTGCAGCCGTGAGGCCCCTCCTCCTTCTTGGTCTGGTCTCGGGAGGAAGGCAGGGTCCAGCCTCGGGGTGCTGGCTGGTGCACCCGGCGAGACTGGCACTGCCCGTCCTACATTTAAACTGTGGACTCGTTTTATGGCCTCGGGGAGGTTACTCAACCTCCCGGACTCGGACAGTCTGTAAACTGGACATTGCTAAGCCTACCTCGTTTGGTTGTATTCAGAGATTCACTGAGCAAAATGCCCGAAAAGGTTCTACTTTGGCCTCTCTCCGTGACACGTTAGATCTCTTCCCTCTGACTGACGTGCCGAGTGTCAGGAGAGCAGGTGCTGGGGCAAAGCCAAGCTGGCTGGGGGTTCACAGTGGACCAGGTGAAGGGGGCAAGGTGGGCGGGCTGTTTTGCTCGGGCACTGCACGCAGAAGTGAGTTGTGAGCTGGAGCACAGGCATGCAACTCCTTTAGGGATCTGACTGACAGAGCGTTTGGGTAAGAATGCCATTGATACACTGTTATGGAGAACACCAAGACACCCCCCAGTGCGGACGCTTTGGGAAAGTCTTGGACCTGCTGCAAGAGCTGGGAATGTGAGAGCAGAGCCCGTCTTCTGTGCAGCCGCCTTGTCAGGTTTCACGGGGCACGGCGTGTGGGGACGCCCAGAGGGACAGGAAGACCCCCTCCCCACCCCTGCTGAAGAGAGCCCATGCCAGACCCTGCAGTCCCACCTACCAGACTGAATAGAAATATCTGGGCCTATTTCTCTCCAGGAAGGGAGAGAGAGAGTTTTGTTTTAATTATAATAAATGACATCTATTTATTTATTAAACTATTACCTTCTGTCTACCTCAGAGATTCTTAACTAGAAGTCCAGTATTCTTTACCCATAAAACTTAAAATTAATAAAGTAATTTGTGATTGCCTGATTGGTCGATTGATTGTGTGTGTCCTGGGGTGAAGTTCCGTAGCTTTAATTAGGTTTTTGAAGAAGTATTTCAAACAGGAACGAACCAATTGTTTTGCAGGCTGATTCTATCTGTCTGTCCATCCATCCATCCATCCCTCCAATCTGTTCTGTCCATCTATCATCTACAGATATGCTAGTTAAAACTATTTAAATAATATACATATGCAATTTAACAATAAAATTATTTATAAATATTGGATAATTGAATTCTGTTATAAATTTTCTCAAGTCATTAAAATTTCCTGTAAATATTGTTAATGGCTTCATAATGTGAATATAACATATTCAACTATTTTTATATTATTGAATATTTAGCATGATTCCAGTGCGCTGCCATTTAAGATGTATTATTATAAAATATAAATGAGTGTGTTTAAATATTAATCCAAATTTTAGGTTAGTTCCTTAGTTTAAATTCCCAACCATAGTAGTACTGGGCTGAAGAAAATGAACATCTTTCTGTTGCTTAGTTAATATTGTGAAATTGCTTCCCAGAAGCTCTGTCCCACGTTAGCATTTCGCCGTGACTGCTTGCCTGTCAGACCGTGTGTTGGTACGCTCACCTTACCCCGTCTTCCCAGGGACCGTGTGACTTAATTTCTGTCTCCCTTTGATAGCTGAGGAATCGACATACAATTTTATACCAGAGCATTGAAATACGATTTTCTCTGCCAGGAAATTATACATTTTGAAAATTTTTTTCTTTGTTTTTAATCTACCAGGCACCTTGACGAAAAGCCAGTTATTTTGTAAATCTCAGAGGCTGAGAAAATAGGTAAGGGAAGTGGCTGACTTACATGACTGAGGAGAGACTCGTTAACAGCCCGGAACTGGCCTGCCAACGCAAACAGACCAAAATGTTAATGCCAGACATTGAAAAGACTGCACTCTCGTTTTTCTCCAGAAATCTTGTGCTCATTTCACTTAATTTTTCTTGACTGTAATTGCTGAAAACGAAGTGCATATCCCGATGCTTCCCACTCCGCTGCTCTTGCAAAACAGGGCAATGGAAAAGAAGGAAAGAAAACCAAATCCAAACTAAGAAGCCTCACCCTTTCCACAGCAGGTTAATATTCTCAGGGGAAGAGGAAGACCCCACCCCCACCAATTAAATGCACCCAAAGTCATGACCCAGCAGCATCTCAGCCAATGAGGAGGCTTATTTCCTCGTCCCCTGTCCCCTGATGGTGCAATGCGCCGCATTTGCAATTACCTGTCTCCTTGAACACACTGAGGGCAGGGTCCTATCTCGTCGTTCATCTGTCCCCAGCTGCAGGCACAAGGCTCAATATTGGCCAAATGAGTTCTTTTATTCTTTTATTTTTATTGTTTTTTTTAACCCTCATCTGTCTGAGAACATTTTTTTTCATTGCTTTAGAGAGAGAGGTTGTTGCTGTTGGTGGGGGTGGTGGAGAGAGAAACATCAGTGTTTGGTTATCTTCTTGTGCATTCCCTGACTGGGGACCAAACCTGCCACCTGGATATGTGCACTGACCTGGAATTGAACCCGAGACCTAGGAGCTTCATCCATGGTCCACTGGACGAGGCTTCAGCCGACCGATCCACACTCGCCAGGGCCAGATGAGTTCTTAATAAGCGTTTCTTGAATGAATATTGTTCAGCTGAAGCTTCTCAACACTACACTCCCTCACTGGGACCTGCTTTGTGAAAGGTTGCCTGAAGGTCATCCAGTGCACTGGTTCTCTGTTTTACATTTCACCCTCAGGTTATGCAGACAAGCAAAGGACTGCTCACGTGACCAGCAGGGTTTGTTTGGTCTTTTTTTTTTGGCTTCCGCATAGACTAAGTTTTCTTTAATTGTCCTGCAGTTTCATGTTGTTAGTCTGCATTAGGACCATTATAAGCAGAAAATGTTCTTATCACATTCTCTTCATTAGCACACATGTGAGCAGTTTCCAGCAGGTTTATCTTCGCAGTTGGCTTGCTCTGATTTGATGGGGGACACCATGGGAAATTCAATTTCCCTCCTTCCTTCGGCTGTTGGGCATCTCAGGGCACAGGTCTGGCCTGCGGGTAGGGAGTGTAAGAGGACCGTGGTACGATAGGTGTTTCTACATCTTGGTCTGGCTTCATCATTTAAAAAAAACTTTTGTCCTTTTTACTCTGAATTCTCTTACCACATTAAAATATGAAATTCATAGCTGCGAATGTGTGTCAGCATTCCCAAGTCTTCCGTAGGGTGCGGAGTGTAAGTGAATGAAAGTTTGGCTCGGTAGAAAGAGCTCTCCAGCATTTGCGGGACCTGTGCCTGGGGGCGTGTTAATTAGCTAAACTAATTTCCCGCAGAGGTGCAGCTGCGCGGTGCAGAGCCCTGCCTGTTACCAGTCCCAGCTCCCCCTGGTGGTGGGACTAGCAGCTGTCACCACCCTGGGGGACTAAAGGACACCTTCCTGTCCCAGCACAATTACACCGGCACTGAGACCCCTGGGAAAGCAACCGACAGGTTTCTCAGGCCCTTCAGAGTAGCGACCTGTACTATTTCATGAATTGAGTTAAAGCAGTAAGATCACCCATTAGACACCAGCTGGCCTGGAAGGAGCAAATGATCCCAGATTTATTGGGGATCTGCTCTGGCCCTCGTGAACTCAGACAATGGCTCCACTGTCAAATCCAGGATCTGATATAATTTCATTTTAGGGCATTGTCCTCATGAAATGTGGTCATTTTACTGATATCCCCACGGAAAGCTGGGGTCCCTGCTCTCAGCAAAAGCCAGCATTGCTGCCAGAGATTCCCCTGGGGTCCCCAGATGTGCTTCATGCCACTTCTGGGTCTTTGTGCCTTCCTACCTGGAGCCCCCGCCTCCTCACCCTCTCCCGGCCCCGTGGGACTTCCCGGATCACAGCAGGCTTCTGTGACGTGACCGAATTGTCAGAGCAGCTCATTTTTGGTTTTGCTCACCATGACACATCAGCATTATAAAGACCGGGAAGCACCCAGTTACTGCTTTGTCGTGAATGACCGCTGTCCTTTTCGGGGACGGGAACCGCCCTGTGCCCCTCTCTTCCACGCCACCTCTGTGCGTGTGTAACAAGGCCGGGGTCGGGACATGTTATTGTAAAAGGACTGTTTTAAACCTGTGAGTCTGTTCTTGTCACGCCCGGCCCACGAAAGGCAGTACAGATTCCCCGCATGGCCCCGAGCCCGGCCCGGCCGGGCCTCCGCCCCCTCCCGTCTCCTGTCTTTCCAGTCCCTTCCTCACAGGGGAGCTGTAGCCAGCCAGCCTCTCCCAGTCCCTTGGGGACATCGAGCCCCTTTTATCTCAGAGACTTTGCCCGTGCTGTGTCTCAGCCAGGAACGTGCATCCCTTAGCTCCGCCCTTGCTGTCGGAGGGTATCTTATATGTCGCCTCCCCCAGGGGACTGTCCCTAGCCACCAGTCTCAGGTGACAGTTAAGGAGGAGCATCTCTCCAGCCCAGTCCTCACCACCTCAAGTTTGTGGCCTGGCGGTGAGGACACTGTGTGCTTGCCAGCCCTATGTGGGCGTGTGCGTCCCAGTGGCCTTGCCCTCGGTGGTCATGGCTGTGCTGCTGGGGTGGGTTCCCATGTGATGGGGTCCACTCCAGGTTGGCCCTCCACGTTCTCGTTCTTTTCTCAGGGGCCGGCCAGAGAAAAGGACCCCAGAGCCCTCAGGAATAATGGCTTCCCCTAGAGAGCCGTTTTCTGAAAGGATGAATGAAGCCGCCCTTTGCCCGGGGATGGTGGCAGTCATCCATCAGCCCCGACCCCTGGGAGCTCCAGAGAAGGCCGGCTTCCGCGCGGCTGGAGGACGCGTCTTTCCCGAGAGACAGTGTTCCCTTAGCGTCCTTTCTCAGAGGGATGCGAAGACGATGTATGTCCTGTAGAAGCTCAGGGGCGTCCCTGACAGGCACAAAGAAATTAGCTCCGACTTCGGCCAGCGACCTGGGCGCCTCTCCTCATGCCCGCAGAAGTATGACAAAGGCGTGTGGCTGGTGCCTGGCCAGTTAAGGTCCCCTGTCGATGTTCATCTTGGGTGCAGAAAAAGAAGGAACTGAGAAAAAGCAGGTCCCTAACATACGGTGATTACTGTCTTCACAGCCTCCTACAGGGCTCCGTAGTCACCCTGTAGTTTGAGAACTGCTGACCCAGGAGCTCCGACTCCCTCCATTAGAGGGCGGGCCGTGGAGACGGGGAGACGGTCCAGCTGTGCTCACGGGTACACACGCCATGAGCTTATGCCCCTGAAAGCGCAAGCCTGGTACCTTGTCTGTGCTCCACTCTTATAGGAACAAGGGAGCTGGCCACGCCCCAAGTGCTGTTGCCATGGGAGAGTCACATTCAGAAAAAATTCCCCAAGCAAAACCAACTTTTGTTTTTCTCTCTTCACAAGATATGAAGGGCGAGGGTGGGGAGAGAGGTATGGAGAGGGTACGAGTTACCTCCAACCCCAGAGGCTATCAGCCGGACCCACCCATCCATTTGTGGTGAAAAGCAAGACACCGGTGAATCCCAGGCACCCGTCGCTGAGGGCCGCATGGCAGAGACTGCTGCGTGTCCGCCCCCCCCCCCCCAGTTTCCCCTTTCTGCTTAGCACTAGAACCCCTGGTGGTTAGCCGGGCACAGGGCCACTGAGAGGAAGTACTTATCACACCTCCTGATCTGATCGTCGTCCTGGTAGCGACATGGGGCCCTGAGTCCAAGGTTTGGTCTATGAAAGAGGTGAAAAGTCAACTCACAGTTTTCTTAAGCGACACAGTTGTGTGCCGTTTATTCCTCCTTGTTCCTCCCTTTGTCTCTCCTGCCGCCAGATCGCAGGTCTCTATCACTGTTTTGGGCGATGGGTCAAAATCCCATTTGAGGACAAGGCAGGAGAGGGAGCGAGAGCCCAGGACTGCCTGCCCCCGGACTTGACCGCCGTGAGGGAAAACAAACGTCCATCGTGTCTAGGACTCCGGATTTCTTTTTCAAAGTGTCTCGCAGCCTTTCATGTTTTGTCAGCTTTGGAGCTCACCAACTGACAGAGCAGGGCCCGTGACCGAGGCGTGAGCCCACGTTTCATGGACGCTGAGCGAGAAGTTCTAGGTTCAAATGCTGGCCTTGCCCCTCTCTGGCCGTGGGATCTCGGAAAGGCCTGTCGGCCTGGGCTCACTAAGATTCACTTGAAGGAGGGGAATGATAGTATTTACCCCAAGTAGCTGTGGAGAAGTTTAAAAATGTAACTGCGGCCCAGTGCCCCGCTAATAAATGGCTGTGTTCTGTGTTTGGCGTCTTTTCAAGTCCAGTGTCATGACCAAATGTTTTTCATTCAGTCCAGATCCTCGGTACTCTGCTTTCCTGTCTGTAGCAGGACACTGTTTGTGGCTTAGTGCTGGTTTTAAAAACAAAACGTGTCTTTTTCAACATTCACCTTTGCTGACAGTCACCTGTCGTCTCCTCACAAGGGTTCCTCAAGCTGGAGTCCCTTCCGGCTGTGAGGCTCAGGGACTCAGGGACCGTCACCATCTGCTTGCCCTTCTCATTTGAAAGATGAAAAAAGCAAAACCAAACCGAACCAAAACCCTGAGGCCAAATGTTTGGCATGCAGCCCCAAGTGCACTGTGAGGGATTTGGGTTCCCTCCGCTGACTTCCTCCCACGTTCTCTAACCCTCTGGGGTACTGTTGGCCTAATCTATGCAGCGAGTGTAAGAAAGCCCCTTCCCTACAGCTAAATTACACAAGTTTATCGAATGACTCCATATTTGCTAGTCCCTTCCCGTCCTCTCTCATTCTCAGGTCCTGCAACTTGCTGATGTCCTGAGGGAACCAGCCTTCCGATCCTGGGCTCCAGCCCCCCAGCCGTGGGTCCTCTCCTCCCCGCCGTGTGGCCTTTCTTCGTTTTTATCTTTTAGGGCACGTTGGAGGTATTTGAGGACAGAGGCATCAACCATAATAAGAAACAGGATAGCCCACACCCTGTACCATGGCAGGTCCCAAGCTTCAGATCATCGATCTACAGCTGTAGGTAAAGGCAGGAATGAACTTCTTCACGTGTGTGGTTTCACTACCTCTGGGTAAAGGGTAATATCCAGTGACCCCTGGCCGTGCGACTCACACTGGGAAGAAGAGAAACAAGAGCATGGAAAAGAAGGAAGGAGGGGGAGAAGAAGCGATAGAAAGAGGGAGAGATACAGATTATCCATATATGTATATAATATGTCTGTTTTATGTATTATAACATATACACATGTATGGGGGAGGCCAGAAATAGGCTTACAGTTGTTTATAGAGAAAGTAATACAATAATAAATGATAACGCAGAAATAAACTCTGTCTTCTGGGCACCCACAATTGTAAACGTACTTTTGGCCCACCCCTGTATATATTTTGCCTATCTGTCTGTCTGTCTACCTACCTAGCTACCTAGCTACCTGTCCACGAACCAGCTCGGTCATCTAGCCCCTTTTGGGCATTTCAGCTTTATTCACTGAATCACAGTCTCCTGATTTGAAGATTGTGAGCTGTAAATTTTAAATACATATAGTCCAAACTGCCAGAAAGAGCTACATGGGAAACATTTATTGGTGCGTTGGGAGAACAGGCTTAATGTTCTCACTGGGCAGCCCTTGGAATTCAGTTCCCTTCTCTAGTTCCTGATCTTCTCACCTGTAAAGCATGACTTTAGCATCTCAGACTTGCCGGGTCCTAAGGACCTTCTGTCTTTATTCTTTTAAAAAAACCCCTGTCTACCCAGAGCCAGTTATGTGATAACTGTCCCAGGAAGAACTACCACAGGTTGCTTCAGTGAATGGGTAGATGACTGGGTGAGTGGTGAGAGCAAAGGCGACTGCCTTTCATTCTGTTTTTTTTTGGGGGGGGATCTCCAGGAATTCAAATGAAATATTCTGAGACAGTTGTTCAGAGAATTGACTGCAGCTTCTTGGGGGTGACAATCTCAATAGTTTCTTTTGGCTTCAAACAGTGATTCTTAAAAGACCATCTCAGAACTACCTGAATTGGAATTACCTTGTTAAGTGAGAGATTCCTGGTCTCTGTACAAGACTGCCAAAGCATAGACCATGGGGTGGGTTTGAGAACGTGTGTTTTTAACTGTGATTCTGATACTGAATTTTGAGGACAATTCCTAATGCTTGGGTTTACCAATCTTAGGTGGTTTGAAATCTTTGCCTGTACTTACCAGAACTGGGGAAACACCTTTTCCTAGCAATTCAACTGCCAACTTTTTTCCATTTGTTTTTTTCCCCCCACCAATTTCTGCGGAGCGGCAGAGAACGGGCCTCTGTTAAATTAATGCAGGTGCTGCAATATCCACAAAGGGCCAGTAGGGGGCATTAGCTGCTCACAGATTCCATAACGGACGGTCTCCGTCTAATTCTAAAATCCTTGTTAATTTTTCTTTCAAAAGTGGAAAAAATCAAAACAAAACCCAGACAACCTTTAGGACGGCTTTCTTTAGAAAACTAAAAAGCAAAACAAAACAAGAGTTTGTGGACAAAATGAAATTTGTCCTCTGTTTAATTGAATCAATATTACAGGGTTTTTCATTGTGTATGGTGACTTAAGACAGAAGGGCCCACTTTCTTATTAGAACTATCTTCTCCAATTCCATTCTTTATTCAGTGGAAGGAGAAAAAAAATCCTGATTTTTTTTTTTTAAAGGAACAGTGGTACCATTCTCTGTTTATCAGCCTCATAGAGGTATTGGTATTGGCAAGATTGTCACATTTGAATATGTGCCCCGTCTTCTCCAGGCCTGGAGTAGTCTCTATTTTTGGATAGTTTTTAGTATATACAAATATATGCTATAAGCAAAAAAACAAAACAACCCCCCCCCCCCATAATTCCCCATACCAAGGCGACCACCCTAAACACAGACACACAGACACACAGCCACGCTGATGCAGTGTGTGTATTTGTGGTCGCGCTGTGTGCGCTGTTTCTCTCCGCTCTCATAGAATTGCAGGCTGTAACAGAGCCATGGCAGTGAACCTGCCTCAACACCACTATTTTTAACGGCTACCTAGTATTCTCTCCTATGGATGCCCCACCGTACTTTCAATTACCCCTCTGGCAAAAAAAAAAAAAAAAAAAAAGAAGAAGAAGAAGAAGAAGAAGAAGAAGAAGAAAAAAGAAAAAAGAAAAAAATATTTTAAGTGTCTAGGAGTGTTATAAATATCCCAGAGACGAGCAAAGGCCTGTGTCCGTCGTCACGTGCATCCTCAGTTACGTGCGTTCTGCGGGTGGGGGCGGGGGGCTGTGAGCTGGAGCAGGTGGGGTGGCTGCTTCGCTGGCTGAGCGTTTTCGGCGGGGTTTGGACTGGAGTGGGTGTGGGCAGGCCTGAGCGGCTGTATCCCAATGCACATTCTTGAGGTTTTGGTTTGTTTTCATTTCCGTGCTCGTGTCTCTAGAATGTTGTCGATGGAACAGAACACCCACCTGTCGGTTTCTCTCCACCTTAAGGCACGTGAACAAGGTCAAGGGAGGGGGGTGCAGTCCCGTGATCCACAATTCACCAGCCACAGCATCAAAGTAGCAACTTCATGCTCAGGCACTGCCCCCTTCAGCATTTCCTACAGCGCCCCCAGGACTCTGAATGGACGGTGGGAGGGCGTGTATTTGAGACCATTGGGAGGAAACTGACCTTGACGGACCACAACCTCTGTTAAGACCTGACTGGGAAGCTTGATAAAAGCCTTCTCTGTAGGAGAGCTTCGGGCTGGGCGCTCGTTTTTATGTAGATACGCACTTGCAATTTTTCTTTGACTTTTCTCCACTCTCCTCACTGCTGCGGGGGGCGTGCCACGTGCTGGCGCAAGGCTCCGACCGTTCACATTCCCTCCTGGGTGGCATCGCTCCCTGTGATCCCGTTGCCACCCAGCACCCTTCTTCCGGTCTGTTTCTCCATTTCCTCTCATTCCAGTCATCGTTTCTAACCACAGGCTTTCTAGGGAAATTCTGTGGAACTCTCCTTGAGATTTTAATGCTCGAAGATGAACACCACATCCTCTTAGTCACACTCGAGGGGGTCCTTCCGAGTGCTGAGGACCGGGAACTAGGCTCTGAGAAGAGATGCTGGCGAAGCGTAAACTCGTTTCTGATCCACTGGTCCACTCGACGTGTGTTTTGGGAAAACCTATTACACTGAACTGAGTGGAGTGAACACTCAGGAGTAGCCACTTCTACTCACTGGGCAGAGGAAGGAGCTCAGGTCCAGGAGATCTGTGCCCCATCCCAGGCTACAGGCTCCTTGGTGGACAGAAAGGGTTCCCTCCGGCTCGGCCAGGTGCCAGCACCAGAGGAGGTCCCAGGCCAGGCTGCCCCCTAGGAGCCACCAGAGGGAAAGGCTAGGAGGTGCTCCTGTCATTTTGAACAGGGCAATAGTTTTATCAAAGGAAAAATAAAATGAAAGGAAGAGCCTAACAGACCGGTGCTCTGTTCCCACCGCTTTGGTGATCAAGGGCCCCTGACTCACCTGCCGCATTGCAGACTGGAGACCAGGACCTAGGGCAGAACAGAGAAACAAGGTGAGCGTCAGTCCAGTGTCGTTCACACACCTTCCTGAAAGGGGTGGTCGGCCATCAAAGGCCATTTCGTGGGTCAACCCCTGGAACTATTGCTTGATTATTTGTATGGTTCTAGACGTAAAGTAACAGCCCGTGACAGAGAATATAGAAAATAGAAAATTGCACATAGAAGAAAATAACAATCATCACCACAGGGAATAAATATTTGGGCAAACCTCCTTCGCATTGGTGCCTGTGTGTGTAAGCACCCGTGTGTGCCCTTGGATACAGACCTATCTGAACATAACGTGGAACGTGTAGGATCCCCATGTTAAAAATACACTGTATCTCTTTAACTGTTACTCGAAAACACATTGATGGGCTGGGTGGTTTCTGGAGTCTGGCTACTTTTTCCTATGGGGAACAGAGTTGCACTGTGTGCCCATGCCTGCATTTTTAACCTTGTTGCCGAATCCTTCCAGGGAGACACTCCATCAAGGGCAGTGAAGGGGTCAAGTAATATGGGCCTTCTAAGCCCTTGTTCACGTCAATCACTGGGTGCCTTCCGCCGGGGCTGCGTCCGTTCGTGGGCCCGCCCGCAGGCGAGAAGTGACCATCTCCCTGTACCTCACCGCCGTGAAATCCATCCTTTAAGACAACTTGCCTCCTTGGCACTCTGTCCCTGTCTCCTGATGACTAGTGAGATTGAGTTATTATTGTTATCATTATCATTTTAAATGGTGTGGGGCCATTTGCATTCTTGCTGTGGTAAGTTATACGTTCCCGCCTTTGCCACCGTCCAGTGAGGTCTGTGCCTGGCCAGCACAGCCACCCTGGGATGGTGTGCCCTTGGAAGCACTTTGCCCCTGACTTGGGGTGAGGACCTGAAAAACCCCGGGGTGATGGGAAGCTCCAGGGCACGTGGCTTCTGCGAGCCGCCTTGTTTGTGCCGTTAATGACCCCAGCCCTGGCTGTGCGGCCCTCCTCCGAGGCTCTCCAAGTGCGTCACAGGGGCAATTAATTGAGCATCGCAACACACACCAGATGTAAATATTTATGAGGCTCAGTTGGTGGCGGGGACTGTGGGCACAGAACAGTGAAGCTGGGAGGTATTGGTAACCAGGAGACCTCAGCCTGTGAGTCCAGCTTCCAGCTCACACTGTTGCCCTCTGTTCGCCATTTTGTACTCAAAGTGACCCTGTGGGGTAGGTAGTCCTGTCCCAAGTTTACAGACAAGGAGCAGGGGACTCAGGGGATCCAACAACCTGCCCAACCCTGTGGAGAGTGCGGGACTTAACACCAGCCCGCCCATCCCGGAATCCCGGCTACCTACCCCCACACCCCGCCCCCGGCCGGGGCGCCTGGAGGCACTGGTGAGTCAGGCTCTGCAGGAACCCTGCAGCTGCGAGCTGAGCTCCTGGCACCCTTGTGGTTCACTCTTGGCACCCTTTCAGGTTGCCTGAGATTCTGCAGAAATTGACAGTAAACCAGCCAGCAAGGAGCTGGTTGTCTTTCTGGGGCCTGGGAGCTCTCTCTGGCACTTGGAACGTACGGCCTCCTCTGTGGCATCTTGGTCTTTGACGAGGGCCTCAGAAGGCTCCCCGGGCTTGCACCTCGTGGCACGTGAAACACACACGATGTGTTTGCAACTGTACAGTGAGCTTCACGCGAGTGTTGCCGTGGATGGGAGGCAGCGGGCTGGGTGCGGGAGGCATGTAAGCCTGCACCCCAGGTTCTGGAATGCCAGGCCCAGCCTTCTCTGTCTCCTAGAGAGAACATCGGCCTTGAAATCAGGGTTCCGCCTTGTTTCTTATCTTGGCCTCACCTGGTTTTTAGAATGAAAGGCTGTTACTCTGGAAAGTACCTTGGAGGTAATGTAGCCCAATTCATTGTTCCGACTTTCAGTCTCCTGGAAGCGGAAGTGAGGTCTTTTGACACCTGTACCCAGAGTGGCTCTGAGGGGAGAGCGCCCGTGGGCACAGGGCGAGGCTGGATTCCGGGGGGCGGCTTCCCCACGCTGCAGATGCAGCCAAAGCTTAGAAGAATGAAGTGACTTCCTTAAAGTGGCACAGTGAGCTCTGGGCACAGCCGACTTGTCTAACTTAAATCCCTTATGGCTTACAAGCCTAGAGCAGCCGCTTAGACCGCGAGACCTGCACCTGGAAGATTCTGGTTGTCAGGGCTGCCTGGAAGCAGCTGGTCAGATCCGCTCTGCCATTTGGCGGGGTCCCACAGCAAAGGTGCACAAGCCCAGGTCCGGTCCTGCAGGGCTCTGCACCCCAGGGCTCTCCGCACGTCAGTGCGAGCCCAGAGAAGCGTCAGCAACGCAGGAACTGTGGTGCTGTTCCAGCTGAGACCGCAAAGAGGGAGGGTGAGGAAAGACTGAACCTGCCACCCAGGGCCGGGGGAGGACGGCCCGGGAGGCGTCCTGGACTCCACAGTTTTGTCTGGCTGGAAGTGCAGCTGACGAGCTCTCTGAAAAGGCTCCTGTGTTAACACTCTTTGAGCTTGACAGCCCGGGATGATTAATGAAAGACGCTGCTTGCAAACTTCATGGAGATTTGATGTGTTTTCTCTGGGCTCAAGCAAGGCCCACGTGTTGGGGAGCTGCCTCCTGCCCGGGAATAACAGGGATGCACCCTGGGTTCCTGTCGTCAGCAGCAACCATAGACGGCAACGTGTGCACGGCCTGCTGCAGCTGGACGGCGTTAACGCCTGGCGGCCTCCTCTCTGCTCTCCCCACCCCTGCTCCCTTCCACAGCTGGGCCTGAGGAGGCCCGTCTTTCTCTACATCCCTGGCTTGTAGGGGTGGGTGTCCGTGGTGCGGGGGGGCGTTCACCGAATGTAAAATGACAAGGCTGACCTCCAGAGGCTGGTGGTTTTCAATATTTAAGGCTCCTTACAAATAAAGACTTTTTAACTTCTGAATTATTTTAAATTTTTAATATTTCTTAATAATTTAATATGTTTAATAATTTTTAATTTTTAAAGGGTACTAAATTAAACTCCCCTGTGCACCCCTCCCCTGGTGCTCCCTAGGAGAACTGACTCCCATGACACAGGCCGGGTGCTCTTGCGCTCTCCTCATCCATGGGAACAAAGTTTGCATGGTGTGTTATTCCAGTTCCACAGGGAGGGGACTCGATCCTGTCTCCAGGGTCACACTCCTGGCATGGGGACTAATTCCTTGGCGCCCCCTTGTGCGTGGTGCGTGTGGGCCCCTCTGGGTCTCCCTGGGCACCCACACTGGTCCAGAACGCGCCAGCAAAGCCCTTGGGAAAGGGTCGGGGTGACTTCACCCTCTTCCAAACCTCCCAGATGAGCTGGCTCAGCTCCACATCTTACCTGAAGTCCTGCCCCTGATCTAGAAAGACTGCTTTAGAATAACGGTCTCTCATGTTTGGAAGACAGCTACTGTTTTGGAGAGCTGTTAAACGCAGTGCTCATGTAAGTCCATTCCCGTCCTCCCTGCCTCCGGATGTCTGCACTCAGTGATTTCCCCCGCAGCTCCTGGCGACTCTTGGTGGGCAGGAGCTTTGTGTTGCGCTTAGCGCATTATGGAATGTTAGCTCCAAGTGGGACCAGGAATTAAACCTCTGACTTTGTAGATGGAGGGAAGGAGGCCCAGGTTCTCCCTTGGAGGAATTTTCATGGTGTCCCACTTCATGGTGTCATGATGGCAGGGCCCGCCCTCCTTCCTCCGCACCACCAGGACGGAGGTGGGGGTTTGCGTTGGCGCTGTGGGCGCCCCGGTTTGGAAGTGCACCGTGTGCTCCGAGGAGGGAACCTGAAGGAAGAAGCCCGGCCAGCAGGCGGTGTGGAGAGGCGCCAGCCGAGGGCGACGACACTCAGAGCTGCAGCGCAGAAAAGTAACGCGGGGGCAGCTGCAGGCTTCGGAGGGGAAGGGCTGGGATATGACAGCCTAAGTAAGGCGTGGTGGCAGCCGCTGCAGCACAGTGGGCGTGGCCACCGAAGCCCTACTGGGTCAGACTGGTGTCTCTCCAGTGGAGGCCACCCTCATGCAACCAGAACAGAGTATGACACGATTTCTCAAACTTCCTGCACCGGTCCCCCAGCTCCTAAAAGGGAGACCAGGCACCTGACACGGTACCTGGAACATGGTCTGTACATAAATACATGTTGTCGAATGAGAATGAATGAATGAATTGAATGAATGAACACACGTTCCGGGAAGCAAAGATAAGAGGGGCACCTCAAGAGCGAGACAGCCTCCGTGTGGCAGACCAGGTCAGCCTAACGCGGCCCTGCCCTCGCCCAACAAGGCCTGCAGTGCCCGCCGCAGGAGGAACGGCTCCGCCGGGGCGCGCGCGTCCCGCCTAAAGACCCCGGAAGTCGGTTCTACGTTGTTTTTCACAACAGATGCAAAATTAGAGCGTCTCCCAACCCCGTGCTTCTTTGAAGCAGACGAAGCGCACACCAAGGTGAAGCCAGGTCAAGGCTTATTTTTCATAAGCGAGTAACTGGCTTCAAGCTTTGTCAAAGGAATCCCTCATTAGTTTCAACAGTCTCCTTTTTTTCCTATTTAATTAAAAAAATATTTGGCTGTATACCGCTCTCTGAAGGGGCCCTGGAGAACATGCTGGAAGTGTTTGCTACCCCTCAGAACTGTGAAAAGCTCATTTCTCCCAAAACCCCCTGGGCTCGGGGAGGCTCCTCCCACCTCCTTAGGATCCTGACCCCAGGGCCGTGCCTTCTCTTAGCTCTCGCTCTAATGACATACTTAGTGTAGCTAAAAGGCAGTGCGTATTTATTCATTTCCTATTCAGATCTCATAGTTTTAAATCTTGTGTTTTTTCTTTTCCTCAACTAGATTTTTAAGTTCTTTAGGTCAGAAAGCACGTCTTATGACCTATAACCCCTTTCATATAAGCTCTCTATGACCCTCACAAATATGAAAAGATAAACACAAAGCTATTTGGCATTTTGCTGGGTTGCTCGGCAGATGAGAGAGAGGCAGCAGTGCCAAGCCTGGCCTAGCTCAGTGGGCTGGGCAACTCCCGAGCCTGCAGTCCCTCCGCCCTCTCTCTGACCCTTCCCCGTGCACCCTATCTCTTCTTTTCTGTCCTCCACCCTCTCCTTCTGTTGCAAGTCCTGGCTCCAGCAGGGTTTATTGAGCATCTGCTATGTCACAGCTCCTAGAGACGACCACAGGAAAGATGGCGGGATCCGACATGCTACCTGATGCATCCCCTGTGAAAGCCGTTTGGACCCTCCGTACAGCTGCCAACCTACGAGCTCCTCAGGGGTCGCTCCACTTCCTGCTCAGTGAGGGGAGCAGGAGGGGGCGGAAGTGATTCTCATGGGTGTGTCAGTGCCATGGATTCCCAGGGCAGCTGAGAACAGGGGGTGCAGAACCCGAGAGGTCAAGAGCAGAGAAGCAGCAGCCGATGCCGTTCTTGTCTCCAGGAGGACCTGGCCGGGGGCCTCCCAGTGCACAGAATGGAACAAACAGAACAGGACAGCTGGCTCCCGAAGGATGAGGCCTGGCTCTCACGGGTCCTGAGAAATTACAGCCACCTGCACCTTGTCTCCTGGGAATTACCTCTTACTGCCAGTGTTAGTGGCAGAAGGATAAAAAACTGATAGTCAATGAGATGATGCATGGGGAGGGACCTGCACGGGCAACATGCGAGTGACACTGTTAGTAGCAGGACGCCCGAGAACGGGAAAGGAAGGGAGACTTGCGCTTGGAATGCTTGGAATGTGACGGTGGGGCCGGGAACCTTGGCTCTGCTACTCGCTACACTGTGCGCTTGGCGAGCCCTTGGCCTGCCCCGCTGCTCCCATAGGGCTCACGTCTGAACCTGTCTTCGCTCGTGGCTTGGTGTCTTAGGATCTGTTTCATAGCCTCTATATGTCCCCGTGCCCCACCACAGATGGAGCGTCTTCATCTCCTATTTCCCCTGTCCCCAGTGCAGTGGTCTCTCCCAGGTGGGGCGACGTTCTCCCTTACCTCCTTCCTGCCCTCTCCCACCTGGTCCCCATCTCCTACCTTCTTCTCTACATCCCATTTACGGTGACATAGTGGGGAGGGACAGAGAGAGTGCTGAGTCCAGAGACCTCCTACTTCACCTCCAAAGCTTGTGCTTTTAGCAATAATGATGCTCAAAGCCAAGGTTCTCAAGTTTGAATGGGAGGGCATATTTAAGCACAGGTTCCTGGGCCCCAACATATGAGTTTCTGATTGGCAGGTGGGTTTCTGGCAGGTTTCTGAGAACCTGCATTTTAAGAAGTTCCCAGGGGATGCTGACACTGCTGGCTTAAGGCCCGCATTCTAGGAACCGGCGCCTGACCGCGGATGCGGACGGTCGTCTTCTCTGGCGTGTAGTGCACCTGAACCCTCCTCCCAGTGGAGAGTCTGGACACAGGCACCCACCCTGGAGACGCAGGGGACTAGAAATGAAGTTCGCACGCACATCCTGATGCAGGGGAGGGCTGTGAGAGCTTAGAACCCAGGAATGGCACCCAACCCAGGTTTTAGATTCTTGACTGCACGTCCTGCCGTGACCCGTTCATTGCTCTGGGATGGTGACTGAAACACGTCACCTCTCTCAGGCTCTCTTTCCTTGTCTGTAAAATGGAAATAGTAACACCTTCTCCAGAGCACCATCGAGGGTTAAATGTCGACGTTCCTTTCGTGGCGTCTGGTGCACGTTAGGTGTTCAGCTGTCCATCTGAGTTTGGACTTGATTGGAAAACATCCATCAGCATGTGCCCGTTTCTGCCCACGCGGGGAAACGGCACGCGGGGATTTAGGCAGATGAATTCCATGGGGCAGTGAGGGCACGTTCATCTCGGCGCTGTGTGTGGGTCGTGGGTAAGCGACGCGGGTGTGATCCCGTGATTTTCTTGGATAATCTTCAGGGCCATAGCATTGGGGCGGGGCCCTAGCATTCGGCTCAGCATTTGCTTTATCTGTTTGAGTTTGGGGCTGGGTGGGAGTGGATGGCCTTCTGCGCTGGTGGCGAGAGCTGGCGCCTGCACCCAAGGAAGGGATGACCGCGGTGAGGGTGGTGGAATGGCGCACCAGGGTGGCGTTCGGTATTAGTGACAAGATTTAAATGTTTCTGGCTTACCACACCTGAACCCGCTCCTCAGCCCCGGGGAGGTCATGTACCCTGTGCGGCCTGGATCCTCCTCTCCTATGAAGGGAAACGAGTCATATGCTTGTTAGGACCCAGCGAGATACTCCCTATGAGCACGTACGACGGCGCCTGGAACGTGGTGAGCACTGGGTGCCTGTTAGTCTTCGTTATTTGTTGAGACCCTCCTGTGTTCTAGGCACACTACGGAGGTCGCTCCCCTGTTCCCCCGATACAGGAACGCTTCAGGTACAGGGAGTCAGGGGTGGGCAAGACGGCCTGCTCATTAGTTCTCAAACAGCGTTTCTTAAAATACACCAGGTGGTCTAGGGGTGACGGACCTGCCTGGGTGAGGTCGCCCAGCTAGCGAGCGGTCAGTGCAGATTTCAGTCCAGCCCCAGTGGACTCGCCGCTCTGGCTCCCTGTGGCACCCTCTGCCCCGACCTTCGTCATCATCCAGCGCTGGTGGTTATAATTTGTATGGATAATGAGAGCATCGGTTTAATAGTTATCGAAGTAGGAGAGTAGACCTAAATCTATAGCTTTCAGGCATTTGGATTTGATTTGTATATCTGAAGTACTAATTTATATTCATATAATACTTTCATTATAAAATATGCAGTGGTACAGAGATTTGTATGTATATGGGGAATTTTTTTTTAAAACTTGAGTTTATAAATGGTTCGGAGCAGGTTGCAGAAGCATCGTCTGTTGCTCTTTTTAATATATCTTGAGCCTGCTATGACACATCCTGAAATAATTTGCTTCAGAAAAAAAAGCCCCGCTCTCTCTTTTCTCCCCCAAATGTAAGTGTAAATATTACTTTGATGTCTGTAACTGCCGCCACCATCTCCGTTTGAGGGAAGGCTCCTAGCCCTTCCACCTCCCCTCTCTCACTATTGTCAAGAAATAAGAAAAATGGATTTAAAATGCCTTATTTAAATGGATTTAATGTAAACATTGAAGAAGCCTGAGAACAGCCACAAATTTTCCTTTGCTTAAGTGTGGTCCTGGAAATATTTCAAGTGTTCTGTTTTTATAGACATTCATTCACTCTGCTTAGGAAAAATATTTTTTCAAGCAGATCCTAGGGCCGCAACAATGCTTGTGCCCGGCGCATAGTAGGAACTGAACGAACGTTTGGCCATTGACTTGAGTTGAAGTCGATTGGGATTCAAGAACCGGTATAGCACCCGGAGGCCCCTGGGCGCCTCTGGGCCCGGGGACTGCTCCTGCAGGCCCTGGTGAGGAGGGGGTTCTGTCTGGGTGCAGGGAGACCCACACCCCGCTCCGGGCTTCGGTGGTGTTGCCCAGGATCAGGCTGCTGGTCCGTGACTGAGCTGGACTGGCTCAGGATTGGCCTTTTGCCGGGGGCTTTATCACGTCAGCCCCCGTTCCGAGCTTTCAGACTTGGCTGTGAGCCCCTTGGAGCCAGCACCTGGTCTTTCACCCCTGCATCCTCAGTAACCTGTGTAAGTCTTGCTGTCGTAATAATTGGTCATCATCGTCTTGCTCGGCGGGCAAAGAAAAGGAAGCACGTAGGAGGCAGGTGGCTCCCTGTAGTCCCCTTGCTTGTGAGACCTGGCTGTGGACTCGTGGCCCGACCGGCAGTGCAGTTCTGTCACGCTGACGGCGTGCGCGCGCGCGTGTGACGGTCAGCTTATTTGGGGTAGAATCAAACGTTTCACTCGTCTATTAATCAGCAAGAAAATATTCTCACCCAGTTTTTGGCGGAGTGGTGCTCTCGAATTTCCAGTCACTGGATCCTTCTTCCATTGTCCTTTTGTTGCCCCTGGGATGAAAGGAAGTAGGTTATAGTCAGGAAAGAGTGAGGAGCCGGCAAAACAGCTAATTAAGTGCTTTCGTTCATAGAGACAACAGCCCCGTCTTAAACGTTTCCCAAATTTGTCTTTGTGTTTCCATTACGGTTGAAAAAATCCATGTTTTAAATAACTCAATTACTTCGAATTATTCTTATTATTTTTTTAACATAAGGGCTTTATTTTACAAGGGGTGGCCTTATGGGATAGAAGTGCCCCAGCCAAGACGAGCATGTGGTCTACTCCGGCATGTCAGCGGGGTCACGGGGGGACCTCCTTAAACTCTCTGAGTCTCCGTGACATTGCTCTGTGAGATGAAGAGCGTCACCCCTTTAGCGCATGGCCAAATAAGGACAGTGCCCGTGGGCCAGCGAACATTCTAGACGTTTTTCTACGTCAGCTGAATTCTACTTCCAGCTAGCAAACTTCACCAGTATAGGAAGGCAGACCATTTAACAATAGCAACTTGGATGCAAATAATATTGACTGAACTCCTGCCATTTAGGTGCTTCGCTGTGGCATTTTCAATGAAGAGATTAAATTGCTTTCAATGGAGTTGATTTGTTAAAATTCATTAAGGTCTACATTATCATAGACTATCACTATGTTATACCTTATTTAATGAGCCAGGCAGAATACACTTTTTTTTATGGCAGGCGTTTCATGAGCTTTGTCATCCATTTACTGATGATACTGTCATCCCCAGTGCCCTTCCACCTGGTGAGCACCTGTGACTCATTGTCCTCCAGGTGTTCTCCCTTTGGGCCAAATTTCTTTTTCTCGGACCCTGGACTTTCTCTGCTTCTTCTCCCAGGGCTCTTTTAGGCACTGGTCTCTCTTTCTCAAATACCCGTTTCCTTCTGTTCTTTGCTCTAACTCTGGCTGAGCTCAGTCACGCCACTTCCTCAGAGAAACCTTCCCCCGTGGAAGACTGCTCCTCACAGCACCAGTCTGAGTTGAAATTAAACTTTTGTTACAACTTGCAGCTATAAGCATGTCTGATAAGCTTACTGGTCTACCACTCGATGCAGACAGATTTGTAGAGTTTGACCCCGCTGGGGACCTGGGTCAGCGTCTGGCCTACAGTGAGCTCCCAGTGGACACGCGTGACTGTATGCCTGAAGAAAGGGCTCCAGGAGCTGCCTAACCATGACTAAGCCTTTCTTTCCATCTTGGATTTTGTGTGTAGCCTATTGTCTGCAATGTGATGAATAGAAAATTGAGCCCTGACTGGTGTGGCTCAGTGGATTGAGCGTCAGCCTGTGAACCAAAGGGTCACCGGTTTGATTCCCCGGTCAGGGCACATGCCTGGGTTGCAGACCAGGTCCCCAGTCGGGGGGTGCGTGAGAGGCAACCACATATTGATGTTTCTCTCCTCTTTCTCCCTCCCTTCCCCTCTGTCTAAAAATAAATTAAATAAAAAAATTAGAAAAAAAAAATTGAGTGAGGGGTGTTGTGTGTGTGTGTGTGTGTGTATGAAATAGAGGAAGGGAGGGAGAGAGGGAGAGAAACACTGATATGAGAGAGAAACATCAATCAGTTGCCTCTCATATGTGCCCTGACCTGGAGTTGAACCGGAGACCGTTCACTTTGTGGGACAACGTCCAACCAACTGAGCCACATCGACCAGGGCTGTTTGGATGTATTTTGCCATTGTAAATGAGTGTGTTATTTCATTATTTCTCATCTTTCTTTTTCATTATTTCATGATTTCAAAATTATTTCATTATTGTATTATTTCATATATTTCATTATTTAATTGTTTGTTTGTTTGTTTGTTTTACCCTGGTAGAATTTGATTTATAAATCTATATCTGCACTCTGATTTCTCTCCTAAGTTCTAGGCATGAACATCTAGCTGCCTTCTGGGCCTTTCTAGTTGGTCGTTCTCCAGCAGACCTAGGCCCTTTTGCCAGTGAGCGGCTCTGTCACCCTGTCAGTTTCCAAACCCGCACCCTGGGCGTCTTCCCCTGCCTCACTGCCGGACCCTAACAGTCAGTCCCCAGTGTCTTTCATTCTGTCCCCGCCCCTTCACTCCCATGAGCAACACTCAGTCTGAGTTTTCTTCTCATTTTTTCCAGCCTGGCCTTTGGCATCAGCCCCCTACCTGCTTTTCTGGCCTCCTGGCCTCCACTCCGTCCACCAAACTGCAGCAACAACCCCTTTCTAATGCGCGGAATACTATCCGTCACCTCCAGCTTGAAGGTCTTTAGCCAGTTCAGGAACCTCAACCTCATTATCTACTTCAGTACTTCTGAGACCTCGGAGTTACGTCTCAGGCCTGAGCTCCAGAGTTTCCTTCCTGTGCCTGGTGAGTGGCTTTGAATGCGCCAGCAAACGTCTGCAGAACATCTAGTTGAAGAGTGGGCCATGTCTTCCTGTGTGATATGATCTCTTTGGCCCAGTCAATTATGTCACTGCCCCTGCAAGTCCTGGATGTTTGTCCCTTGCGAGAACTTGGAAAATATTGACACCACCCCCTGCTGCTTTCCCTGTGTAATCATCATGTTGACGGGAGAGCCTTGAGGGACTTCTGTACGTGCAACGCTGTCTTCCTTCTCTCAGTCCCTCAGGGACAGCTGTCAGCCAACGGCCGGGGCCCTCTGCGGCAGGTGCTGTCAGCCCGAGCAGTTACACCAGCTGTGTTAGAGGGTCTCCTAGAGTGCCATTGTGAGCCCGGACTGGCCAACATGGCGTCGTGTTCCTTTGCAGGGCCCCCCAAGACCATGACCTCCGCTCTGCCACTGGTCAGTCTTTGTGCTGGCGTCGCCATGAGCTTTAACGTGGGCATCCGTAAGATCTCCTTTTCCTTTATACAGTCTGTGAGACTTGGAATTCATGGATGTTTCTTCTTCCTTATGCATCCATGGATTTTTTTCTTTTTGATATGATTTATCAATTCTTCTATGATCATCACTTCTCTTAGTTTCTGTTATCATGCCCTCAGAAGAGCAAGAATACACTGCTGTGTTAGCATCTTCAGAGGCATCACGTTATCTCTTGTTGCTTCCTTAAATACAGTGCCATACTGTATAAGCGCCCCATTGCTGTACATCAATGTTATCGCAAATGTAGACACTGCACATTTATTACCTCACAGATTTTACGGGTCAGGAATGTAGAGAAGGCTTCCCTGGGTCCTCCGTTTTGGGGTTTCTGTTGAGGCTGCGGTCAAGGTGTCCACTGACGTTGGGGCCTCGTCTGAATGTTTGCTCACCTGGGGAAGGACTGAGTCTAAGAATATTTGACTGTGGGTAGTAGGATTCAGATTCTCAGGGCCCATTGGACTGAGAGCCTCGGTTCTTTGGTGCCTGCTGGCTGGAGGCTGTCCTCAGTTCCTTGTCACATGGGCCTTCCTCATATGGCCTCTCGCTTCATCGAAATGTGCACAGCAAGGAGACAAGAGGAAAGTTACAATCTTACGGAATGCAATCACAAAAGTGACATCCCATCAGTTTTGACACATCCTAATGTTTAGGAGCCGTCTCGGGCTTGCTCACAATGAAGGGAGGGAGGGACGTGAGCACCAGGACTTGAGATAATTGGGGGACACACACATTGCCACACACTCAGTGTGGAAGCGTGAGTAGAGATGATCCTTTTATAACATCCAGAAAAGTGTTTTTTTTTTGTTGTTGTTGCAAATTTACAGACCAAATCAGCTAGAATCTTTCTGCAGCCTATTTTTTTTTTTTTAACCTTCTATGACTCCTGAAAATGTCAGGCCAATTTTCAAAAGTTTTTCAGCTAATTCCAGAAGATTCCAGCAAATACCAGAATAAACTGATTCTCCAACTCTTGTATGTGAGAGACCATTATAATAATTTTCTACAGCAGAATGCTGCACGCCTAACTCCCTTAAAATAGTCACCACATCAATTGTTACAAATGACTTCTCCAAGTGATTGACACCCATTTTGCTCCTTTTCTTTGGTCCTTAAGCTGTGTGGGTGGCTGTGTGCCTGGACACAGCAATCTCCCTGAGCACCTGAACAAAGCTCAGTTTCTTGGGGGTTTGATGCATTACAGCCTGGATGCCGGACACATTTTATGTGTTTGCACTGCTGAACCCAGAAAAACTGAAGGGTACACACAGCCTTCTTGCCTCACAGACTTTTAAAAAAGTTTGAATTTGAATATATTCACATATGGCTAATTCCCTCAAAGTCATAAAGCCCCACCATTCCCCCCGTACCATCTTATATTTTTTTATTAGCTAACTGGCCCTGGAAGACTTGAGCTGGTAATTCTTCCTAGAGAAACTTGAGAGGAACATCCACCCAATAAGGAATTGACCACAATGAGACGTTTTAATGATTGTCCCTCACCTAGTCACACCTTTGAGCGGGTTAATTTTATGTGTCAACTTGGTGAGGCTATGGCGCTCAGGTGTTTTGGGTTGGCAGCTTGTTTCCTGAGCCCCCAACCCCAGCCTGGACCCCTTTCCTTCTATATTCTCGTCAACACCTCCTGAAAGGCTATCTCTGGTCAAGAGAACATAGCCTTTAGGCTCAAGGCCTTTGCTGACTGAGTTGGCATTGGGAAGCAGACCTTGGTGCCATCCTCAGATCAAATAGTTGAGTAGCTCATGTGCTGGATCTCGTGTTAGGACTAGGCACACAGGTGGACATGACACAAAAGGCCCCGACCTCATGAACCTTACCCCTCTGTCACAGCTTCCTACCTTTGTTCACTGCCGACGTGAATGGCTACCTGGTTTTAGGATCGTCCACCTGGCCCTGGCCTGATTCTCCCTTGGGCTGAGCTCTGACAAGTGCCTGTTGGGTTGACACCTGGCCAGGACGTGGCCCCTCACTGACCCTCCCTCAGGTCCCTTGGCTCCCTCTTCCAGCTTTTCCAGACTCAGGGAGAGGCTCTAGTTTCTCTACTGAATGGAATGGGGCAGCTTGGATTTTCAGGGCTTTCCACCTGCACTGTCATCCTTGGCGGGCACCTGTCCCACCCAAACTCTGAGCTCCTACCATTCCCCTCACACGGAAGAGCAGCCAAGGAAATGTCTGTGCGCGAGAAGATCTGTAGATGGGGTCAGGAATCTCTTGAGGGAATTGCTAATTCTTGTTCATGAGGGCAGAAAATGGATTCAGAATGTGCTAGAATAGACCAACTCTGCCTACAGGTCGCCGATGCTGAGCGGAGGGTGGTGTCCGAATTTAGCTCCTTCCTTTGCCAGAGTTGTAGCCTCAGAGATTCTGAGGGCCTGGGGCTCGATGGCAAGATCTGCTTGAACATTGAACCTTAATTTTATCGATGAGACAGCTGGGGCCCAGAAAAGTGCAATGAGCTGCCCGCACTAAGCAGATGCTGACGGAGAAGGTTCTGGCACAGCCCCAGTCTCTGTCACTCAGCCTTGGTTTCCCCAGTGCCTGTCTTCTAATTAGGCCTTTCTATGTGCCTTCTTAAATAACTTCTCTTCTTCTTAATCTTCTCGAGGCGAGAAAGAAAGACAAAGACAATCTAATTTAGAAAACTTTAAGAACATAACCCTGAATCCTTTATGTCCGGGTTTCAAGAAGCCCCATGAAACTTCTTTCCTTGTTCCTTTTTTAATTTCTTTTTTATTATACGTTTCAGGTAGACAATATTGTAATTCTATACCTATAAACACTATGAATTGACCACCCCTCAAAGTTTAGGTATTCTTTCCTCTCTCTCTCTTTTTTTTTGTTTAAATTTTGATTCAGCAAAAGAAAATGAACCAAAAAAAAAAAATCAAAACCCCAAAGCCAAACCAACAACGAAAAGAAGATGCCTTACGTCTCATCTTTTTAAACACCTTTTTCTTTCCTTTCTCTGTCTTGACTTTTGGGGGATGTGGCTTCTAAGAGACCATCAATGTATGTAAAGAACAAGTACAAGTACAACAGTGAATTACCCTTTTTATAGGTCCCAAGCTGTGTTCATAGTGGACTTTAATTTATAAATGGTCACGCCTGAAAGATTCCAGACGACCGATAGAAAATGACACGAAAAAAGCAATATATATATATTTTTAAGAAAACTCTCAAAACAGAAACTTGATTCGGGCCTGGTCAGTGCACACGCAATGAGAATACAAGAGTTGAGGGGACGGAGGGGTCTGCCTTCATGGCCTGCAGCGGCCTGGGAGGGCCTCAGGCTTACACGCAGGACAAGCTTCCTGAGGATGAGCCCCCGAGGCCATGTCCTTTCTCTGTCTCCAGGTCCAACACCTTCTGCCTCCAGAAGGGCCAGAGAAAGAAAGGGAAGTCGAGGCAGGGGAGGGAAGTGAGAGGAGGGGCAGGTCTGCAACATGCCAGTTGCCGGGCATGGCTGCACCATCCGTGCTCTGGGAACGTCTGGCACTGTTTGCAGGAGTCTCTTCACCTCGGAACCCTCATGTCTCACTGTCTTCAGTCCGTCCGCCATGTTGCAGCCATGGTCCGCAGTCTAAAATCTGACGTTCCCACTGCCTCTCCAGGGTGCTCTCTCTATGACCCGCTGTGGCACTCCAGTGACAGCTGCCATGAGCAGTTGGCCTGTCCCGGGAAGGACCTGGTCCCCCAGATCTCTGTCTGTAAGCAGAGAGGGCAGCATAATAATATCCCCGCCATGTCCCCAAATTTCTATGAGGAAGAGGTCCACAGGTTAACACTGAACACAAGCTTTCTTGTTCCAGAACATCTTGTTTTTCCCTCTGAGTAACTGAGCATTGAGAGAGCTCAAGCACCTTGCCTGTGTCCGTCCTTGAAAGAATGACATCAGTGCATTTCTGTATTTCTGGCTCTTTGGACAGGGCCCTTCCCACAGGAAGGGTTCAACACAGATGTGATGAGATAGAGCCGAGATTTAATGCCAGATCTGTCCAGTGTCATGGTCTGAGAAAGAAGCATGAGTTTGAAATCAGTCCCTAAGACTTAGGGGTAATGGACAAACCAAACTATGAACCTACTAGCTGTCAACGCTCTTCTCAATTATTCCTGTTCCTATATTATACTTAACGGAAGGAGGAAAGATGCCCAGGGAGGCCACGTATGTTGCCTGTGGCCATACTGCCAAGTGCGGGAGCTGGCATTCAATACCAGGCCTGTCTGACTCAGGCTGTCTCTTTTTATTGCATCATGCTGGGTGTCATGGAAACGGAGAGTGGCCAGGGTCCCAGACATACCCCAGAGCTTAGGTGCTGTCCTTGGAACCCAGTCACTTTCCCACCGTGATGAGCTGGGAGCCGGAGCAGAACTGTCTGAACATATTGTCTGGCAGCATTGGTTTCCAAAGCAGTTATCAAAAATTAATCAACCCCGGAGAGCTAATTACTACAACACACCCCCTCCTCTGTGCTTCCCAGGGACTCTGTAACAGCATCACCTGACCCTAGGGGTGTTCAGATTTTGCTGTATTTTGAGAGCACTGCAAGAGTTAAATGAGATACTGTGTGCAAAATGCTGAGAACAGCGCTTGCAATATACTGAGTCCTCAATGACTATTTGGGTTGGAAACCTTAATCACAATGAATTCTCGGTGGCTGGGGTGCATCCCGTGATGTACAACATGGAGACTGTTGCCTGGAATAAAGCAGAAAAGGGCCCCGGTCCTTGGGAAGGGGAAGGCCGACCGTCACAATCAGCAGAAAGGTGCCCAGGCAGGGCGACTGTGCCATGGGGTGGTTGGTGGGCGTCACCGAGCTGGTGGCAGCTGGGAGAAGGCACCACAGGGCCAGCTACAGGGCGTCTGTAGGAGGAGCACCCAGGCCCAGCGAGAGAGGGGGCGCGGAAGGCAGGAGGTGGGTGGCGGGTGGGCAGCGCTGTGAAGCAGGAGCACACTCGGGGAGTTGAGTCAGGGGAGGCGGCGGGCAGGGACGAGCAGCAGTGAGTGCAGGGATGAGTTGGGAAGATGACCCAAGAACCTCTGGGGGAGTGAGGAAAAATGGGGTGAGGTCCTGCGGTCCCTGGGAGGCCTTAGACCCCAAAGAACATGAAGCCATGGCAGGGTCTTTGACAGAGGGACACACGGGTGTCAGTGGGGTTCCCATAGGTTCTTTCTGACTGCTGGGTGGAGAAGAGGTGGACCTTTGGGGATCAGATAGAAGCAGGGAGACCTTGTGGGGGTTTTGCCGTACCTCAGGCAGGAATCGATGTTAGCTGGGACCCGGGACCTTGGGGGTGGGGGAGGGAGAGAGCCCCCAGCGGAGGGGTTATTACCCCAGTAACCATGGCCGAGACTGGCGGTTTCCTCTCCCAACCACGCTCACAGAATTAATCTCTCCTTAATGTGGGTTCCCCTGGAAATCACTAAAAGAGAAAGAAGACGGGGCACATATCCACAATGGGATGTGACTCAGCCGTACAAAGACGGAAACCTTGTCATTTGCGACGGCACGGGTGGACCTAGAGGGCATTATGCTGAGTAAAATAAGTCAGACAGAAAAAGACAAATGCAGTAGGATTTCACTTATATGTTGAATCCAAAAAACAAAACAAACGAACAAATGAAGCAGAAACAGACTCAGAGATACAGGAAACAGACTGACAGTTGTCTGAGGAGAGGGGGGTGGGGGGATGGGCAAAAAGCGTAAAGGTGAATAAGGGGTACAAACTTCCCGTTACAAAATCAGTCAGTCAGAGGGGTGTAATGCCCAACACAGGGACTGTAGTCCATAATACCGTAATACCTTTGGGCGGTGACAGAGGGTCCCTAGACTTATCTCGGTGATCGCTTTGTAAGTTACCTAAAAGCAAACTCAGTGTTGTTCACCTGAAGCTAATATAATATTGTATGCCAGCTATACTTTAATAATAATAAAGCAGCAAGTCTCCCAGCATTTTATGTTTTCCCTGTGCCATCTTGCGTTGTCTGTCCGACTGCCTGGGACGGCTCTACCGGAGCACAGACCAGGCCGTACACAGGACTCCAGAGGAAGCAGAGAGCCAGGGGCTTGACCAGGCCCCCTCCAGGCTCTCAGTCAGCTTCTGCCTCACGCTCTGCTTGCAGCCCCCAGACCAGTCCCGTCAGCTGTAAACTGAGAATTCAGATTAGTTGAGCACTGGGGTTCTTCTGGCTCAAATTTTGGTTGGTTCGGTGATGAAGTTTTCTCCTGGCAGGGGCCTGGTTAAGATGCCCGCAGGGGCCTGCTGGTAGGGCATTTGTGTTGGGTGTTAGACGTCCCCTGTGTGTGGTGCCTGGCACACTGATGAGTGGCTCAAATAATGAAAAATGTTATCATAATAGAGAAGCCAGGTGCCCTGGGTGTGTGAGGTTCATCCACGTAGGGCCCTGGAGCTGAACTGTCTTTCCTTGTTCTGCAAACACTTCTGGTGCCCTTGTATCCTCAGGCCCTGTCCCCCCCGGCACCCCCCAGGCCCCTGATTGGCACAGATCTCTTGTTTTCCAGAAGGGTGACCATCATGGGAGTTAAGAGCATGAGTTTTGGAATCAGTTACGTGGCAGTGCCTGGTTTCCAACTAAAGCAGCCCAGTGCCTCATTAGTTAAAGTGTGGCCCCTGGACCAACAGCATCACCTGGGAGCTGGATAGAATTGGCAGATTTCTAGGCACCTCCTCAGCCCTGCAGGTCCGGAATCTGCACTGTAGCAAGAGGCCACGGGATCTGTGTGCACGTCAAGTGGGACAGGTCATGTGACCTTGGGTCAGTGACTTCATCCCTCTGGGCTCCCTTTTCCTAATTTGCATAATGAAGCCAATAAGAACACTTCCTTCTTAGACCTGCTGTGAGAACCAAAGGAGGTAACACCTCAAAAGCCTTGTGACTTTGTGCTGCTTCTTCTGGGTACTCACCCTGCTCATCAGGGAGGCCACCTGGTCACTGTCAGCTCTGGGTGCAGGAATGACAGACAATGGAAGTGTGAATGGGGACGGTGCTGTTCTCTGTGCACCTGGCCCAGGTGTAGAGCTCCGGAACATAGGATGGGGCAGACCAGGGTGTGTGCTCATAACTACTGAGCAGGCATACCGTCTAGTCACAGTGCTTGTCACTCTGCCAGCCCTCACAGTGACACTGTGAGGAAGGTAAGGCCATTCCCACTTTATAAAGGAAGAAATGAGTCTGAGGGTCAAATACCTTTTCCAAGGTCAGCTAGTAGCTGGCTGTGTTCAGGAAAGCTTGGGGTTTTTTTAAACCGGAAGTTAGCAATGACGCAGGCCTTCAGCATCACGCCGGCAAGGGGAGAGAGAGAGTCCACCCTGGGCCATCAGTGTGCTGCAGCAGCTCAACTGCACAGCAGGGCTGGTGGTCCAAATGCCAGGAATGTTGGAAGCCAGTTTTTAAACACAGCCATTGTTAAAAATTACATTATATGTAAAATCATGACTGGCTAAATTATATTAAAAGCAAAGGCAAGAAACACTCAAAATGCATCCCTTCTTAATTATTTTACTGCACTTTACTATTTTACCTACAGCCTGGGTGCTCTGTATGTCTCTTGTATCCATATGGTGGAAATGTGCTGCTGTGTGTTCTTCCCAACTCCATCCTCAGTGACTTCATACTGGTATTGACTTTGGCCACAGTGGGAACATTTACACCACAGCAATTGGCACATGCTGCAGATCAGGGTGTGATTTTTACTTTGTTTTGATAGACTAACTGAAAGTGATGGAGAGAATGTTAATAAAATCGATTGATTTTAGAACTGTATTATGTCTGTAGCTGTAATATTGAGAATAGCACAAACACTGAGGAAATATTTTCCAGTATTCCAAGTATTTTCTGATCAGCAAAGAAGCTGCTCATATCACTGACAAACCAGTGAGGTTCTGGCACACTTCTTTGTTGTTTTACTTCTGTTTTACTCATTAATGTAAATGAAAATATCAATCACTATTGATGTCAGAACTGTACTCGTCTGTCACTTGCAACCTATAGGTTGGCTAGGGATGTAAGAGTTCAGCAAAAATCAATGAAATAATTTTGCTCCAATCAATGAGCTATATGGAAACATGCAATAAAAATATGATATATTTCGTATGATCTCACCTGTAAGAGGGACCTAATGAGCAAAACAAACAAATGAGCAAAATAGAACCAGAGGCTGGAAACAAGGAACAGACCGACAGCAACAAGAGGGGAGAAGGGAGAGGGATAAGGGGGGAAAGAAGGGGAAAGGTCTAATCAATGAACAGGCATAAGTGACCCATGGGAATGGAAAACGGGGTGGGGTTTGACTGTTAGGAGTGGGGGTGGGGCAGGGGAGAGCAACGGAGGAAGACTGGGACAACTGTATAGAACAATAAAAAATAAAGTATATTTCATTATTATGTATAAATTATATATGTCCTTTATATCTGTAAAATTTATCACAAGCTTGTATACATATACTCATATATGCATATATATATATTTTTTTTTTTCCCCCCCAGAGAGCTGTTTGCTAAACATTTATAAAATTAACCAGAACACCTCCAGCTAACCTACCCTGAACCAATGCCATTTATGGTGCCATGCGGCAGAATGAGCTCAGCCTCAGTGCCTGAAACAGCTGGTACATGACTTTGGGTTTCTGACCTGGGGCAAAGATTTTACTGCCCCGAGTCACACGTTTCTCATCTCTAAAGTGGGAGCAATTAGAAACATCTCCGCCGATGCGCTGCCGGGCTGGGGGCCCAGCAAAAGCTCCTTCTGTGCAGTGCTGCAGGCACGGGAGCACAGAGGGAGCCCGGTCCCTAAGACCGAGGCTGCCTGGTCCCTGCCCACGCCTCTTTGGCCTCCCCTCTGCACTAGTGGCCTCAGTGTGTTTTGTGTTCACTCTTGTCCAAGGCCAGCTCCCACCGTCTGTTGTTCATTGCCGGAGGAGCGCAAACCCAGGGTGCATCCACGTTCACGTACCCTTTCCTTTTTCCCCCTTAAAAAAAACTTTGCGAACAGGATTGATGTGAACCAAAGAGAAAGAGAGCCATAATCCCCTCTGAGCTGAAACGTGAAGGCCTAGTTTCATCCAGGGGACTGTCAGCTGCTGACCAGCAGGGACTGCTCATTGGAAATGGCCTTTCTACACTCGTTGTCTTCTGTGCTAGGCACTTAGTAGGCGCCCACAGCTCTCCTGTAATTTAAATGATAATTAGATAGATAATAGTTGACATGCGCTCAGAGCATTAAAAAGAAAGACTTTGACTAATGATTCATGAGCTGAGCCAACCATCTGAAGCTTAAGATTTGATTTCCCAGTAAGCCCTCCTATGTTATTTTGTTTATCCTGAACCACAGAGCCAGACAAGAGAGAAAAAGAGGAAGAGAAAAGACTTTGTTACTTCTCTGGCTGGCTCCCTGTGGTTTGAACACCCTGCGCATCTTTTGCATACGTGGGCCACAGCTTTTGTGTTTCCAAGCCCTGGGTGGCGAGGAGACGAGTGAACGGGGTTGAAGGGCGAGCAGGCCGTTCGCCTCATGGTGGAATCACTCGCATTTTAGTCGTGAAGGAAAGTGTCGATGAGCTTGCGCGGAAGAGTCAAGATTCTGGAGACAGTTTCTTCCACACAAATTTACCACATGACCCAGCAGTGCCACAGTCAAGTGTCTGCCCACAGAAGCGAAGACAGGTGTCCCCACGAAGACCTGCATGCGGATGGATGTCCTTTGCAGTACTAGTTGTCAGAGCCAAAAATGCAACGGGACCTAAATGTCCACGGACTAGTGAATGGATACGCAACGTGGGGTGTATTCGTGCAATGAGATACTATTTAGCGACAGAAAGGAAAGAACTATTACATATGCTACAACCTGGACAGACCTCAAAAGCATGTGAATTGAAAGAAGCCGATACAAGAGACTACAGATTGTATGATTCCATTTACATGAAATACCCAGGAAAGGCAAGTGTGTAGAGACCCACAAAGTAGATTAGTGGTTGCTGGGGTCAGAGGGAGGAGGTTGGGGGCCTGCCATTTGCAGTAAATGGCTGTGAGAAATCTTATTGAGAGGATGAAATTGTTCTAAAATGGATTTATGGTAATCATTACACAACCTGGTAAATTTACTAAAAAAAAAAAAAAGATTGTATACTTGAAATGGCTGACTTATATGATATGTGAAGAATGCCTAAATACATTTGTTTTTCAAAAAGGTCTAGGAGAAAATGATACATTGCCGGCATCTGTTAGCTTTGATCAGTCATCGTAATGGTCCCAGGCTCTGTCCTTGTCCACAGAGCAGCGGGCTGTGCCCGCACCAGCCCTCACCATGGCTGTGGCCCCGTAATGGATCAGTCCGGCTGCCGAGCCTGCAGGGTGGCCCACACCCGTGGACTGAGTGCTGTAATTCATCCGAACAGCGCCCAGCTATCTCGGAAGGCACTCGCTGGAGGCTTTTCACGCGAAATTAGAGTTAAGTGTAGTAATCACCTGTTAGGAAAAGAAACTCCCTCTGGTTTTAGGAGCTTGGTGATTTTAAACCGATCAGATGCGTGAGCTGCTGCCGGCAAACCAGGAATAGACCTCAGTGGGACCGTATTCGGGTAATAACGACGTGGTTGCTACCTTGTTGGAAATAGAATTCAGTGTTACGAGCTACCATCTTTCTCAGAACTCTCTGTGTGACAGTGACCTCTAACTGGTTATTAGGATTAGCTTCACTTCTGCAGGAAACACAGGTGTGTGTGAGGCAGGGAGTGGAGTGTAACCAGAGAAGAAAGGAAAGCAAATAAAAACAAAAGGAAAGGGGTCCTTCAGCACTATCAATGGGTTAAAATAGAATTCTATGATCCTCACAAAAAACAAAACACAAAGCGCCCCCCAAAACTCAAAACACAAATGAATAAAAAGATGTTGGACAGCTGTATGCTGTGTCCTTTACAGAGAGAGTCTCGGGTAATCCTCCCAGACCGCTGGTGTTCTTGTGCCCATTTTGCAGATGCAGGAGCGGAGGCTCTGAGGTGTGAAGCACCCTCCCCGTAGTGATAAGTAGGAACTGTGAGCCGAGCTGATTCTGCCGGGGCCAAGCCCCGGAGTCTTTCCCCGATGCCCTGTCTGAATAGCCACTAAGGGGATGAAAGTGGTATGAAACGAGGGGGCTTCAATAACTAGCCCTGGTTTCTTTTTCACACAAGAACGTGAGACATCTGTAGCCTGAACGCTCCTTCCTCCTTGGTCTTCATGGCCAAGTGGGACACTGCATATCAAGACAGAGGGAAGGGACCGGACATGCCTCCCACCTTCTTATCTGTACCCCCTTTCCTCAGAGCCTTAGAGCTCACAAGGCGTCATCACGGAAGCCAGGGCCTGCAGTGCAGAGATGGAAAGCAGCGTCCCCAAGTCACCCCACTGGGCAGGAGCCAGAGATACGAGGAGGCCCCATGTTATTAGAGTCTGTGCCTTTTTGGGAGGAACAGGGGCAACGGCTTTATCCTTTTTGTGAGCTGTTTTGTACCCAGGATGTCCACATTGACATTGATGCCATGAAGTCACTCACTAAGGCACTGACTTAACTGTCTCAGAATTGTCCTTGATCACATCGGGAGCTGCCCGGCGAGGCTCTCCCTAACCTTGACGCCTGTCCCCTTTCCTTTTCCCAAAAGGCGCCCCATCCGCTGCACCTGTGGGCTGCACAGCTCAGACCCATCGAGTTTCTTCTGCTCAGGCCGCAGGGCTCCCCACGGGTCCTCAGCCGGTTCATTTGTACTCATCTTTCGAAACCGAGACCCGGCTCTGCCTTCTGGAATGCATCTTGCCTGCCCACCCCCTCAGGTGGCCGTCTCCTGGTCCCCATGGTCTCGGAGCTTACTCCTCTCGTCGTGCCGGCCATGTGCAACTGTGACGGCCAGCCTGCTCGCCTGCCTGTCCCTTGAGAGGAAGCGGAGACCCTTGCTGGGGAGGGCAGAAGATAGCAACACGCCTGAGACGGGGGTTCCTGAGGGCGGGGCTGAGTGTCGTGTGGCTTCCAATTCTTAGTCCCAAGCACAGTTCGGGACACGTAATTGATATTTATTAGACATCTGTGGGATGAGGAATGGAGGAATAAATCTATAACTGACTCTCAGAAAACTAAGTATCCTTGAGACCTTCCCATCTCGGGGTCTTTTGGGTCAAGGGCATAATCTTTGCTATACAGCGTCACTCCCAGAAATGGGCCACGTGTCAGACGTAGACCAGGCACATCCGGGGAAGACCCGTGGACACTGGGCATTGGAGTCTCTAGCCCTTGAAATCATTCTGTCCTTAGATTCTCCCAACCAATGTCAGATTAGTTGTTATAATTCTGTCTTCTCCAAGAAGATGCGAAGAACAAAGTATTAAGAAAAAGAGGGTGCACGGACTGAAAAGGGAAGGAGAAGTCACTTTTCACTCGGGGCCTGGGGCTTGTGGCTTCTCAGCGAACTCTCTTGGTGCACAGCAAAAAAGTCCCCACCTCGAGCCTGTTGTCCGATGAGTAGCTGCTGAGGCCCCGCAGGTAAGAGGCGACCGACTCTAAGGGTCCTCGAACATTCTGTCAGCGTTCACGGAGGGCCAGCCCTGAGCCCCTGGGCCCAGGTATTTCTGTGGTTGTGATGCTGAGAAAATTTACACCCTTAGATGGTTCTCAATCGCTCTGTCATCGGGGCAAAACAGGACCTGGAATTTGGGGTCGAGGTCCAAAAGCAAGTGGCTTGACAGCCGTTGCTGCTTAGAGACCGAGAAAAAGAAAGGTTTTCTTTGGAAATTTGAGTCATTCCATTCTAGGCATGGAAGGGTTACAGTGAGTAGAAAATACTTCAATGTCTTTGAGCCCCACCCCTTTATTTGGTAAATGCCCTGGAGGTTGTTAGGGGCACAGCCAGCCTGGAACCCTGGCTTGTAATCGATGTTCCCATTGTACTGCTGGGGAAAGGGGGGCTGGGGTTCACCCAGCTTAAAGAGGGGGTGCTGGGAAGCAGACTTGGGTCACCTGATGTCACATGATGGCTGCAATGGCTCACGGCTCACAACATAAAGGTGCTGACCCAATGGAAGAGGGTCTCGGCACAACCCTTGGTCCAGATTATGTGGGGACAAAAAGGGCCCCCTCAGAGCACAGCCGAGATGTCTCCACTATGTGGGCTGGAGGTTTTCACCAGCTCTTTCTTGAGAAACAGCATGACTTTGGCGTCGAAACCCCTTGCCCTCGCGTGGTAGAGGAAACCGTAGTACAAATGCATGAAAAACCTGTATTAGGAAAGTTAATTTCCTATTTTAAGCATACAATTTAATGACTTTTATTAGGTACCTGATATCTCAATCAAGTTGCTAAAATATTTTAAAAATCTTAAAAAAAGACAAAAAGTATACATACTGCCTGACTCCATTTGCATAAAATTTCAGAAAATTGAAAATTAATTTATAATGACAGAAGGCAAGTCAGTGATTGCCTCAGAACTGGTGTCGGGGGTAGGGTCGAGGAGAATAGGAGAGAGGGTGACAAAGGGCACTGGGAGATTTGGGGGAATGATATATGTTTATCCCCTTAATCGTGGTGGTGGTTTCAAGGGTGTATTCACATGTTAAAGGGCTCAATTTGGTGTGTTTTGACCTATATGTAGCTCCGCTGTGTCACAATAATACCTCAATTAAAATGTTTTTAAAGAAAATCTATACTCTATAGGCGTCTCATTCCAGAGAGTAAATCCTCCTTAACTCCATTAACTCAGTGGTTGATTTAACGAGTTCCTGACTTAACAAATCCCGTTAAGGGTTTTTAGAGATGGATACCTGGGTTGGAGAGGGCAAAGGAATGCTAGCCTTTGAGATTCGGAGAACGTACGCTCAGAGAAGCAGCCCTCCGACCGAGTTCCCTTCATAAAGCCTCACTCATTCCTTCTTTCAACAAATATTTGTGGAGCGACTTGTCAGTGCCCTTGGTCTGTGTGATATAGTGGTCAGAGTAAGAGTTCTGGGGTCTGCTTGCCCGGGTCCACACTTCAGCCCCTAACGCTGTCGTTGCGTGGACTCCGGAAGGCTCAGCGCCCATTTCTAAGCCTCGGTTTCTCGTCTATAAATCAGATGTAGCATCAGTACCTACTTCACTGTGTACTTGAAAAGACTGTACATAAGATGACACCTCATGCATTAGAAGCGCTCAGTGGATTTTGGGTATTATTTTTAAGCGTCAGGCGCACAGGGATAAAATACATAAAAAACGTGTGCCCTGACCTCTAGGGTCTCTCAGGCGAGTGTGAAGTGCCGTGATGTGGCATTGATGGCTGCTCCAGGGGGAACCCAGTCCTAGCAAACGTTGTGTGGAGCCTCAGGTCAGGATGGCGACGTCTAGATGGGAGGATGAGGTGGACGGTGAAGAGGGGAGGAAGGGCGGAGGGCCACGGTTAGCAAGGCAGCTGTTGAAGCTGAAGCCCTGAGACGTGCTTAAGATGTGAGTTCCTGTGAGACGTGAAGTCCCGGCGATAATGGAAACCCAGGCTTTTTGGAGGGCTGTCCCTTCCCCGTGCCCAGGTGGAAGAGTAAATAGCCCGAGAGGGTTAGGTTTATGTCAATTTAAACAGTTCAGAGCCTGGTGCTGTGGGCACATCAGTAAATGCTGGAACAGGTAAGCAATCGTGTGCTACGCTGGACCCTAATTTCAAGACACATTAAATAACAGATGTTCCATGAGGAGACCCTAGTGCCCAGCGGCTTTGTGTAACCCCTTGGGTGTTAAACTCAGCAAGTATACTTCCTGCAGGACTTCTCAGCGCCTTTAATGTTCTAATAAGCATCCTGCAACTTGAAACAGGGAGTTTGTCCCGCTGCCCATATTATCTGGTTATGAAACAGCCCATTTATTCTTCTGCAGAATCTTGGTGACTATAGTTCAAAGGAAAGCACACTGCAAAATGGTGAGCCGGTCCAAAGTCCTTGTGTTAGGGTTGAGGAAACTGCCCTAAAGACAGGGACAGGAAGTGACCATCCCAACATCTGCCACCAGGTGGTGGCAGCCTCAGGCTGGACTCAAGCCTTCCTGGCCTCTCCGCACTGATTACAGGGTGAAGAGTCCACCATGTCTGCCTTGGCAGTTTTCGGGAGAAGGCGTTGCCCTAGTTTTTACTGGTCATTAGGATTGTAACCGCCACAATTTTGTGAATGTGAGTGCGTCTTTCATCCCAAGAGCTCCAGGGGCACCAAGAACCCAGCTCCGAGATGCCCTGGACATGCAGATCCCCTGCCTGTGGAGCTGTAAAACTGCCCGACGTGTGAGAATGGCTTTCCAGGGAAACCGCAACCTGCATGACTGTGTGGAGGGAGGCATGAGGGGTGTAAAGGGAGTGAATGCAGGCAAAGCTGGCTGGCTGATACCAGGCTTCTACCAGCGGTGTCCAACCTTCTGGTGTCTCTGGTCCACATGGGAAGAAGAAGAGCTGTCTGGGCCACATATTAAGTACACTGTGACACATAATCACAAAATCACATAACGTTTTAAGCAAATAAATGATTTTGTGTTGGGCCGCATTCACAGCCATCCTGGGCTGCACGCGGCCTGTGGGCCGCAGGTTGGACACCCTGTTTGCTTTCGTTGCTACTTCTACACTGAGTTCGGCTCTTCTAGGCTCACCTGTTTCTTCCAAACAGACTGTTCACTGTAGACCCAGTGAGATCATTTATGAACTTGGAAATGAAGAGTGCCGGCGTGGATTGTACTAAGGGTGTGTGTGCGTGCGTGCCTGGGTTTATGTCACCGAGAGGGGGACAGAGACACAGAGAGAGGAGCCCAGGCCAAGCTGTCTCTTTTCGTTAACTCTGCACCCGGTCTGTCACCATTTAAACTTTCGCGATGTAGCTGAGGGCTGACCTGACCCGGGGGAAGGAATCATCTATTAGGAAAGGAAGTGAATGCTTGTGACCCGCTTTGCACTGGACACATTTACGTCAGCGGCTCATTTGATTTTACATTCATGAAAATATTTGGGCTTGGGCACTCTCATCCTCCAACTGTAGAGACTGACGCTGGGGGCACATCACCGACAGCTTGTGCACTCTGCCGGGTAGGTGGCGGAGTGCCGTCTTCAAACCCGGGCTGCTCCCAGATCACCTGTGCCGTTGCGGGTCTCCTAGGGCCAGCACTTCCTCATTCCCTGCCACCTCGGGGAAGTTGCCACAGACCCTCAGGACTCACACCTATAACATGAGGATTTCTCTGAGGCGAGGGCCTGATTGATTGTTTTTTTATCTCCTGGAGGCATCGATTTCGGACAGGTAGTTCCTGCCTCCTTCTCTCTGTTTCTCATTTGTTATCTCCCTTCTCCTTTTTCTCCTCTTCTTTCTCCTCCTCCTCCTTCTTCTTTTTAAATTTCACTGACCTAAGCCAGCCTACCTTTATCTCCTCTGAGTCTCTTGAATATCCTTTAATTTATTCGCACAAAATTCTTTTTCTCCCAACAGCTGGAGAGCCAGCTCCTCCTCCTTCCCTTTCCCTCTTCCTTTAAAATTAAAAAAAAAATTTTTTTTACTTATATAACATTAATTACAAAAATAATAAGTGGACATTTTAGGAAATTGAGAACATAAATATGAGAAAAAACAAGAAGAAAATGATGCAGTATGAATTTTGTCGTATTCTGGTTTAAAGTGTGTGCATAAGCGATAACTTTTTTTTGGTAAAAGTATGTGCCTCATTAAATATACCTCCATGAAATCATATTCGACAGCTGCATAGCATTTCACACTCTGGCCCTCACACTGTATTCTAACAATTTCCCAAATTCATGGCCATGGGCATTTGCTTTAATGACGTGTCTGGGCTTGGGGGCTTTGCCACTCACCAGCCATGTCCTTCCCCTCTCTGTGCTCAGTGTCCCACCTGCACAGCCAGGAGAGCTCTGTACTGTGTTCCTTCCATAGAACTAGTGCAGAGACCTGCCATGTTGGCATCCTGCCTATTCCTGGCACCCTGTAGAGTTCCCTGCTGCACAGCATCTGCACAGTTTGCTGTTGACTAGCACACAGTATCGAGCTGGGCTTGATTCATTTCTTCGGACGATATTGCCACTCGTGTCCGTGGTCGGCATTGGAGCATGTGCTGTTGGTGACTGCTAATGGCTCACACCTGCCCCTTTTCTGGGAGGACGGCCTTGGACCAAGGGGAGCCACCTGCCCTGGTGATGCCTGAGAGGTTGGGTCTCTCACTCCAACCCCCACCCCCACAGGCATCCTGAGCCCCTGTCTGACTCTGTCCCTGTATCTGGGTTGAGCAGTCCCTGGGACAAAACTCAGCCTCTGGCACTCCCTGGGGGGTCAGGCTGGACCGCCCCAGAATGCTCCTTCCCGATCCTGTTCTCCTGCCGACACTCCTCCCCGAGCCACCCGCTCCAAACTGCCGTCCCAGGCTCTGCTTCTGGAGCACGGCCGTGTGGCCCGCGGTTTCTCAGTGAGGTGGAGTGAGCGGCCGCCGTCTCCGGCCTGGGTAGTAGCCTTGGGGCTGGCAGTCCTCCGCCCTCTATCTGTGCCCCCCACCATCTGTTTCCAGACAGCAGCTTATGGAAACTTTTCAAAGGAATATGTGTTTATGTTTATCCGACGTGTGAAAGCTTTCAGCATCTTCCCCTTGTTCTCAGAGCAAAAGCCACATAGACCTACGTGGATTTTGGTGGCCTTCACCAGTTTAGCCCCCTCTCCCTCCCTAGCTCAGGTCACGCTGACCTTATAGTTCTGCAGAAAGGCCACAGTCCCTTCAGATTCAAGGTCTTTCTCCATGTGGTTCTCTCAGAAGTTCATTTATTTTTTATTCTTTTCCCAGTTTTGCAATCGCCCTTCAGATTTCAACTCAAGGTTACAGTCTAACTACAATGACATCAACGCCTCCTCTCACAGCTCTCCTGGGATTTATCATAGTTCGTAAACATGTATTTGTGAGATTATTTACTTTTTTTCTCTCTGAATCAATGGTAAGCTTCTGAAAGGTATGGTCTCTTTCTCAATTGTTCCCCAGGACATGACAGCCCCTGGAAGATGCTGGGGACATAGCAGAGGTGGGCCCTGAGGGGTGGAGGGGCTTTGGAAGCAGGTGGGGAGGGACCCGCCTCCTAGCTGCCTGGGACGGAGGGTATGGCCCGGGCTTCTGTCTCCTCACTCTTCAGGGAAGACAGTGGTGCCTGCCTCCCTCACAGGCCAGTGCGATGGTCTAGCCTGGCTTGAGTTTTAAGGTGGAGGGAGGACGTTGGCTCACCTTCCTAAGACAGACCAGCAGTCTGAGCTCCCAGGCAACAGAGTGCCCACCTGGGAGGCCCCCGACATTTCCCGTGTCCCAGGAACCAGAAGTGAACACAGATCCAGCGGGGGTCGTGGGGGGCAGGTGGCGCTAATACCCAGACCTAGAAAACCTCACCTCAAGGTCAAGAGTTTGAACCAACCTTGGGGTTTTCACCTTTACCCTTTACCGTGGAGAGACGCCCCGCCCCTGACCCTCTGCCAGGCCAGCCTCACACAAGCCCAAGTAGATTTTGAGGCAACATCTTCCAAACTGTAGAGCTTATGGGGGTTGGGGCAACTTGGCGAAGGGAACAGTGGTTCTAATCCTGGCTGCTCATTGGGGGCACTTTTTGTAAATAGTCACAGGGTCTCTCGAGACTTTAGAATTAGCGCCTCCACGAGGGAGGCCCAGGGACCCATTTCTTCCCCCAAAGCCTCAGAAAAATTTCACAAAGACTTTGTAAATAAAATAACCCTATGTGGTGCTCCTGGAGCTGTCCGTCTATCCCGATCCAAGGAGAGAAAGGGAAAGGGAGCAGGGAAGAGAGAAATAGTTGAACTCTGGTGTCAGGCAATTAGAAAGTTTTCTCGCTTTTTATTCTTCTCAAAGTCACTCGGTGACATAGAAATTATTTCTACTTTTTAGTGGAGCTCAAACCACAAAAGGATTTTTCCAGCTGTCCTTCAGATGTCACACACCGAGTGGACAATAGAGTAAGGGGTCCACTGTGTCTGCTTCTGAGGTCTTTTCATTGGAACCCTTAGCTTCTTTTCAAGGAGAGAGAGCTAACTATATATGTCACCCGATTCACAGAGTGAGTCACAGTATTCATGGTGGCTGTGGGCTTGGGCTGGCCTTACACAAGGTGCCTCACCCCTGACATCTGTGACCAAATGCCTGACTGGCAGCTAAAAATCACAATAGTCACATCCCCATCTGCCCAGGCCCCCTCGGCTCTGTAAACGGCTCCTTCTCTCACTCAGCGGAGCTACAGAGGAGGCCAGGCGTCGTCCTTGACCACCCAGTCCCCCCAGGAAAAACCATCATCAACCTTGAAGGTTTCTCCTCCAAACTACCGCTTGGGTCCGTCCACGGTCTGTCCATCTGACCTATGCCACACCCACCATCATCTGTGCCCGTCCCCCGATCCCAGAAGGGGCCAGGTGATATCCTTAACCTTAGCAGAGCTTTGTATGAAGGCATATGAAGGAAGAAGATTGGGGCCTTCTGATGTTGCCCCAGCAACCTGCAAAGCGGTCCCTGTTCATCACAACATACAACTGTAAGCTAGGATGTCAAACCTTCGTATAACTGTCTTGGGCTATCTGTTCCCTCTACCCGTCCGCGATGCCGCAGAGACAGGGAGTGGCTCTGCAGGGAGTGTCCTGTATCCCTGGGTCTGGCCCAGGGCTTGACAACCACTTTCCCCTCTTTTGATAAATGCTGTTGATTCACATTGGCCACACCTTTCAAACACAACGGATTTACTGTCTGTCTTCTGGAACGTTGCCACTATTGAGAAAGTCATGCCACATAAACCTGGCGACATTCGTCATTTTTATTCACTTTGCACAGAAGAACTATCCATCTTCATTCCCACCGCTTTCGGGGCTGCCGCTATTTTTTGCACCCATCTCACATCATGAACTAAATGATATTTTAAAAATACCTCCGCTTAGGTCCAGATGAGCAAGTACAGCTAGGCCACTCCCAACAGAAGCATTTTAAGTCTAGAGCGCCTTTTTGTGTATGGAATTAAAGCTACGTTGGAGCTACGTTCTTCAGTTGAGGCACGGGCGCTCTCTTGGTTTGAGAGCGTTTCCGTTTGTGCTGTTAAGTGTGGCTACCGTCCTCATCATTTTTCTTAATGGGTTGTGGTTTTCTCAGAGGATCTGATGAAAACTGGCACTTACTGAGGACTTACTGCACTTCGGGTGACATGTTAACACTTCATCCGCCTCCTCTCCTTTAATTCTCACTCCTGCACGGGAATTTCCACTGTTATCGTGGGGAAATAAGATCAGCAATTGGCCAGGGAGGATGTGACTAGTGCAGGAATATCTGACCCTACAACCAGTTCTCTTTCCCCTGCACCGTGATGCCCTCTTGGATGCCTGCCAGCTCTTGAGGACCAAGATTCTGTCACTTTCTACTCTGTGCTAGGACCGTGGCTCCACACCACACCGAGCACTGGGACTGTGATTGGGCGGGAAGACGCATAGACAAGGAGCAGAGAGAACCCACCGCGCGTAGCAGCAATGGGATCGGTGATCTCGCTGTGAGAGGGGCTGGACAGGGCGACGTGCTTCTGCGTGCAGCGTTTCATCTGCTCCCTGTGCGGGCCCTTCGAGGCGGCTGTGATGGGACAGGTTGAGCACTGTCGGGTGCTCTGTCACATAAGGATGATGGCTGTGTGTGGTACTAACCCATTTCCATTAATACGTGGATGACCAGTGAGGTTAGAATTAGAACTCCCATGTCACAGGAGAGGAAAATGAGGCCCAGAGTGGTTAAGCCGCCTTCGCCGGTGACACGGGCGGAGCTGGGTCCAGACCGATGGTCTCAGCCTGAGCCTTGCACTAACTGCTGTGTGGCACTTGTTTCTGGAAGGTGCCAGATTTCAGAGGAGGGGGATAGAAGCCGCTAGAACCTTCAGGGAAGGCCTCTAAGCAAAGAAGGGAGAGTGAGAAGAGACCAAGGGAGGAAGACTGCATGTTTGCCCTGAAGAAGCGGCCCCCAGGCAGTTTCGGCTAGAGAAGGAAACGGAGGGCGGTCGCTGTGGGAGAAGTCTCACAAGTTGTCCCCAGGGAGACCTCCCAGTTTCCCCGCCAGCCCACTGTGCACACCCGGCCCCATGTATCCAGGGGAGCGGAGCTGAACTTAAATAGTCCTCTTTACTGCATGTACCTGTCATTTCTCTGGTAACTCAAACTTGACCTTCTGCCTCTCCACCTTTGATTGAATGGAAGAGGAAATACGGCCCCGATTCTGCCTACTGGGCTGTGCTGCTCTGCACATCACTGGGCATTTCCTAGTGCTAATTCCTGGAAGTACTTCGAACTGCCCCACTGCTGCTCAGTGGCAGCTGCGCATTTCCAGCCTTCCCGATCCAGCTTGGCTTCTGTGAAATACCGGCCACTGCTCAGCCCTCTGCAACTGTCTCGCTCCCATCTAGAGCGCCAGAGAACGATGTGACCTTCCCCTCGGGTTTGCTCTGTTTGCGCGGGTCATTAGGGATGAGGAAGGCTCCGAGAATACATTCGCTGGAAGGGACTTTGATAAAATGTGCAGTCAGGCTGAACGTTCTTCAGAGGAGAATGCATTCCTTTTGTGGTTTTAAGGTGGTTTGGTTGGGTTATCATAACCATCTTAAAGATGAAGAAACGGGACATCGTATAGGCTAAATACCTTGCCCAAAGGCACATGGCTGGGAGGTGGCAAGTGTAACCGAAGGCAGGTCCCGCTGCCCACTGCTACGAAAGCCAGTACTCGAGAGGCACATGCTGATGGAAAGGAAAGTGGTTTATTTTCAGGTGCTGGCCACCTGGAAGATGGGGGACTCATGTCATAAAGCCTATCTCCTGGGAAGAAGGGGACTCACATCTCAAACCCTATCTCCTGGGAAGATGGCAGACTCCCGTCTCCGCGCCCGTCTCCCCCTGTCAGTGCAGGCAGAGGTTTTATAAGGAGGGAGGGGGCTGCAAAGCTCTCTGTGTGCAGACGAGCAGAGTCCATTCGGACAAGGCCAGTGACGGGCTGGCGTGCGTCACCCTGGTTTAGTCATCCTGGCTCCACGTCGTCCCGGCTCCACAGATGAAGGTCAGCAATTCCCCCGGAGCTGAGCTGCTTCAAGGTCGGAGCCTGTATCTTTCTGAAGTTCGTTCCTAGGATTCTTATACGCACAAGCTGTTCACCTACCAGCTGCGTGTTAGCCAGAGCCTGAACTTGCAGAAACAGTGTCAAAAGAATTGTGGGTGGGTTACAATTCCCCACTGTTACAGCAGGATTGGAGTTCGAAGGGATACCTGTCCCTGAAGGCCAAGTTCTTTCTTGCAGACTAGGCTGCTCTGAACAGCATCAAGGATCGTGAGAGGCTGCTGGGGGGGATGCCAAGGGTACGCAAGACATTGTCCCTGCCCACAAAGTGGAAAGAGAGGCGTACAAAACCACTAAGTCCCGTGCTGGAATGAGGACCATAATCATGGTACACGGCATGCCATCCTGGGGGGCACAGAAGACACCTGGGGAGACATCTCAAGCAGTGATATGGGCTGAATTGTGTCCTCCAAGATGATATGTTGAATCTTTGAAGATGTTATTAAGATGTAAGTTGAGTTCATACTGAAGGAGGGTTGGCCTTTAATGCAGCGTTAGCACTGTTCTTCCAAGAAGAGGAGATGAACCGTGAGGCAGACACACAGAGGAGACGACCATGCGATGGTGGAGGCAGGGGTTGGGGTGAGGGAGCTTACACGTCCAGGAATGCCAAGAACTGCTAGCAACCGGCCCCTTCGACAGCCTGGATTTTGGACTTCTGGCCTCCAGAACTATGAGAGAGTCAGCGTCTGCTGCGCTAAGCCATCTGATTTAGTGGTGTTTATTACAGCAGCCCTAGGACTCTGATATCATTGCCTTAGGATGCGTTGCCTCCCTAAGTGGACCTTGGGGCTGAGTGGCGCTGGGCAGAGGGCAGGGGAGCAGGGTGTGGCAGGAGGGGACTACAGCGCTCAGAGGCATGGAGGCAGCTTCCCTGTGACGCCAGGGGTGTGAAGGCAGGAAGTGATAGGCCAGGAGGTCAAAGTGCTGGATTGGGACTGGGTTTTGAAGGGTGGGGTCAGTCAGGTAAACCTGCAGCCAGGCCGGGCTGTGCAATTGTCCTGGACAATGCGGTGCGAGCCAAAGGGAAGGGCATCCTCATCCCCTGCCCTGTCTCCCTGTCTCAGACATCTGCTCCGGGTGCGGACCTGGGTCCCTGGACCACCGCATGACAGGGATCCACTGTGGAGAAGGGCTCGCTGACAACCCAGTCTGTGAACAGCATAATGAACCCCTAGAAGCAACCGATCTTTCTGGGGTTTGGTTATTGCTGTAACAAACTAGCAAGTACATATTTCAGATGTTTGGGGGCAAACTGTGAGAATGACACAGAGGTCCTACCTCTCTGAAAGACCTGGAGCACACCGATCATCCCTCTTGTACTGCCTGTGAGACCACCGATTACACAAAGACAGCCAGTGACAGCTGTGGTGCTCTTCTGAGGATTTGTAACAGCGCCGGGGAAGCTTTCTCTATCAAGTGTGGCTTACAGGGAGGGTGGCCATATAATAAATTGTATAAATCCAGATGCTTTTGAGTGAAAGGGGACACTATTCATAATTGCTCTGGGAAGAGTGTGGACTTGGATTGTCTTAGGCACATTGGGACATATGGTGACCCCATTCAGGGGTGGTTTTGGTGAAAAGCAGGGAACATGATGAAATGAAATTGAGGGTTGAGGTGTCCCGGAGCTCGCGTCTGTGAGCTCTGTTAGTTATAGACGCTGTGAACTTGAACAAGCTCCTTCACTTCCTGAAGCTCCCATTGTTCATCTCTAAATTGGGGAGAACGATTACTCCTCACGATGACTTTGTAAAAATGTACACGAAAGGGGCATATTGATTGTGTAAAACTATAACGCTTTAACTCATTATTATCATCCTCGCTGTTGACATTGGTGTTGCTATTGATCGTGGTTCCCTGGCGAGTTAAAGCTGGGGGTCCCCACCTGTGCCGCTCGCTGGTCTCACCTGGGAAGATTTATCAGATGCATGCTGGGTTGGCTTGTGTGAACTGCTGAACCGAGAGCCACAAGTCGAGGGGCTAGAGCAACGGAAGTTTGTTCTCTCACAGCTTTGGAGGCCGGAAGTGTGAGATCAAGGTGTTGGCAGGGTTCTTCCTTCGAAGACCCCTTTCCTTGGCTGGTCAATGGTCATCTTCCTCTCCGCCGTCGCACGGCTGTCCCTCTGTTCATCTGTGCCCATATCACCCCTTACATAAGGACACCGATCATATTGGGGCAGGACCCACTCTGATTACCTCATTTCACCTTCATGACCTCTTCAAAGACTTGCTCTCTAAATACAGGGATATTTTGAGGCACGGGGGGTTAAGACTTCAACATATGAATTTGGCAGGGGTGTGTGTGATCTAATTCATCCCATAACAGATGCCTTCCCCACCCATAGAAATGCTGGTATATTTCAAGGCCAAATTCCATTGCATTGAAGAAATTTCCAGAATTCTGGCTAATGCAAAAACAGTCTAACGTCAAATTTCAGACTCTAACCATTATGCTGTACCTCTGAAACAAATATAACACTGTGTGTCAAATGTATTTATGGAAAATAAGCAGATTTTTATAACGGAGGCGTTCCCCGAGCGCCCAGGAGCCCCGCGTACACGCGCGGTGCAGGCTCCTTCCTGCGTTGCCTACTGAGGCTGCTTGAAAGTGATTGAGTGACTCGGAGCCTTTTGCCCAGCCTGCCCTCCCCGCTGGTGATGGGAAATGGTTTGGACAGAATGCCTTAGCGCTGACACAATGAATAATACTTTGTCAGTAGCTCTGGCTCATTGTGTGAAGCACTTTCTGTGCTCAGCCAGTGCTCCACTCGCCTGAGGGCTTGCTGGGCTCTGCTGGCCTGGGTGAGTGGGGGCTGCCTCTGGGTCCTGACACGTCCGTAGCTCCCCAGCTTTGGAGCCAGCTGGTGGTGCAAGTGCCCCCGTGAGAGCGAGCCACCAGCATCCCCTCCGAGACTCAGTTTACTCATTGATAAATTGAGAAAAGACTTTCTGCATCCTGTAATTCAGTGTTGTCATGGAGAACCCAGGAGACCATGAGTTGGAAGGTTCTGGGGCTTCTCCATCCAACACAGCAGCCACATACTCATGTGACTCCTTAAATTAAAATTAAAGTTAATTAAAAACAAAAAAGTTCAGTTTGTCTGCTGCACCATCAGATTTTAAGGGTTCGAGGTCCACATGTGGCGACTGGCTGCCCTCCTGGGCGGTCCTGAGGGAGAACATCTCCACCGCCACAGAGTTCTGCTGACGGGTGCCACTTGGGGGCCTTTCCATATCTTGTCTCCCAAAGGTCACTGTCACGGCACAGGCGAGGCGTGTGAGGTGCAGCGACGTCACATCTAAAGTGGAATCACTGAGACTCAGCTCCAGAACTGCCCGACGACGCAAGCCTGGATCCTGTTTTCTCTACCTCCTCTTCACACCCCACCTCCTCTTCACGGCTTCATGGAGTCTCTCCTTCATTCATTAGCGCCAGCAACGCCGGCATCTGCAAGGCAATGAGTAAGCTTCTGGCTTCTGGAACCTCTGCCAAGGCAGGTAGTCAGGGCGCTGGCATGGGCAGGTGGCTGGACTGAAGTTTTTCGGAGAGTTCGTAGAGGCCTCCCTCCGCCTCTCTGTCTCTCTGTGCCCGTGTCTTTCTGCTACATGCACACTCGTCTCCCTCGTGCACCATCATTCTCCCTCTATCGCTAACTGCTGGGCCCCCTTCAACGAGCTGCATAAACATCATTCACTCCCACTCCCTTCATAAAGCAGGAACCCCATCGCCCGGCTATTAGCTCACGTCGGGAGACCTGAGATGCTGACTATGCAGAGCTCGCTGGAAGCGTCAGCCGCTCCTATCGTTCCCCTTTTTCCACCCTCGTGCCTCTGCCTCTCCCCAGTGCTCTAGGCTCCTGCTTCCCCGAGATCTGTCCTTGTAGCAAGAACTATAAACAGCAACGTGAAACCTACTTACAGGCAGATGAAAAGCAGATGCTGGAAGCCAGCAGGAAGCGCTCGCCTGGGAGCCTGTGATTCTGGCTTCAGAGGCAGACCTTTGCTGCCGTGGAGAAGGGGATGTGGCAGCTGCCTCTGGAAGCTTGCCCACCCCTTCTCCCCCCCAACCTCTGAGCATGTCAGGGCTATTTTTCATGTGGAAAATAAAATCAAGTAGGAGATCAAAATGTATGGTTTTTGCCTTGGGTGTCTTAAAGCTACAGGGGAATTAGATTGTGCTTTCAAGCCTGATTTCGACTCCGAAATAGAGAGGAATTGGCTTCTGAGGCGCAGCTGGGTGGGGGGGCCTGGGAACTTCGCTGGGGACACGTGGCCGAGCTCACAGCGGGTTTCACAGGCCTCCTGCAGGTAAAGGACAGACGTGCGGACTTGAGCAGTTGCTGTGCATCACTGACATCATAGTGGCCGGAGCAGAAGACTCAGGGAGGCACGGACTACCAGCTGGGTCCCCAAGTCAGGGTCACCGACTGATCCGGATCGGCACCAAGGGCTCAGCACGGTTTCGACAAGAGTTTCCACGGATGGAAGGTGAACCGACCACAGATGCCACGCTCGCCGCAGCGGCCCCCACAGCCGAACTCTGCCAAGAAGGTGGAGGATGTTAGGATGAATGGTATTCTGTGGTGTTTATTTACCACATTTCCTTCATCCATCCGTTCGCCCGTCAGTGGTCGGGTAGGCTGTTCCCATGTCTTGCCTATTGTGACTGGTGCTGCGAGACCTCGGTCATGAAAGGGAGTGGGGTAAATGGTGAGACAAAAGCTCTCTCCCAAACACCTCCCTGCCCCCCTCCTCTCATCTCTGGCTCCGGCCCGAGGTAGGCGGTCTCCTCCCCGATGCCAGGCACCCTGTGCTGTCTTCCGTCATGACACCTGCCTTCTCTGACAGCGAACAGCGTTACCTGGGGACACATGGAAGGGGTGATGGGCAGTGTGATCACGTCACCGTCTCCAGTGTCTAGCCGGTGCCCAGACTAGAACAGAGAGCTCACTAAGTGCCTGCCGATGAATAATGTGCCTCCAGGGGATGTTGAACTCTATTGTTCTAAGATTCTTCGTGCCTCTCGAAATACCAATTCCTCTCCTTTCTGGGGGTGAGAACCTCATAAATCAGCATGGTTAGGGACAAGTGACACAAGTATTTAAGTCAGATGTAACTCAGTTCCTATTTAACAGTCTAACTTTGGAGACGATAATATATTTAAGCATCGTTTAATCCTTAGGATGATCCTCTCACAGAATGGTTGTACCAGGGATATATTCGGCCCTTTAAAAATGGCACACATGCCCTGGCTGGGTGGCGCAGTTGGTTGGAGCATCGTCCTGTGTACCGAAAAAGTGGCGGGTTAGATCCCTGGTCAGGGCGTGTGCAGAAGGTAACAGATCGATGTCTCTCTCTCACACATCGATGTTTCTCTCTCTCTCTCCCTCCCTCTCCCTCTAAAATCAATGAACATATCCCAGGGTGAGTATTAAAAATAATAAAATAAAAAATAAAAATGGCACACACGTGGACACCTTCCCCCGCACAGGCTCCCTCCCCACATTTACAGTTTCACGTGTAGATTTCCATTTTGAAAATTTCAGGTTCTAATTGCATTTCTGCTAACTTTAATGTGTTCTTAAAGCAAAACACAATCCGAAGAGAATTAGAGGCTGAACTCTACAAGGGTAAGGTTTATTTTTAAAACCAGAGAACTTTGGAAGAAGAGACAGTCTGTACACTTATGTGTCAGCTTGGGAAATGGGTCTCAGACTTGAGGTGCAAGGCGAAATGGTCCAGTGATGGGTTTCCAGGACACATCATCAGGTTTATGGCAGATGTGCCCAAACAAGTCATTTTGTCAAGAAGGTCTCCCCTGCCAGTGAAGCCGGACGATGGAAGTCAGAGCGGAGCAGGCAGAAGCCGACCACCGAGCTGAGTGCTTCTGGGCGGGAGCGGGACTCCCATCCGCCCTCCGATGGTCGAGCCTGGGAGGGCCTGCCTCCCCTGAGCCATGCTAGAGACGGAGGGGGGCTGCCTCCTCTCCCCTGCTGCTTCCTGTTTCTCATGTGCAAAACTCTCGAGTAATTTCATGGGCAAATGAAACGCCCCATGACTCAAAGGAGCCCAAACAAGTCAATAGTCAAACCATTATTTCTGTTTATTGAGCACTAGGATCAACTTACTGAAGATGTTTCTAGAGGAACTGGGTAAATCCCAGCATTACTTTCAAGGCCACGGGGTTGGCAACACAAGGAAACTGCTGAACTAAGATTCTTGTCATCAGTACACTGAAGAGCGGTGCCCCCAGGGCGGCCTTCCTGGACCTTTCTCCTGATCCTCAGGAAGATTTTCCTACACTATTTTTGGTCCCATCACTGAACATTGTTGATGCCAGCATTTCTCAGGTGGAGTTGTCACTTGTGCACCTCAAAGCCTTGCCATTAGAGCATGTGAACTTTGGGCAAGGGCTGACTCTTGTTTCGTCGGCACCCGCCAGGTGGGTCCAGGTTCTGTGTGATACACAGGAGACGTGGCTTATGCTAGGCTGGCCTTGAGTTTACCACCGAAAACTTCCTGTCCATCAAGAGATCATTTCTTTTCTCAGCCATTTCTCTCTGTGACTCTTCGGTGAAAGTAGGAGCTCAGCAACTACAGTTATAGTCTCAAGTTTGTGGAAGAACCTTCCAAGCCTTCCATTTCTTTCTCCTCTTATTTTGTAGAAGGCACCTGAGCTGGTGGATTATGAATTGGGAATTTTTTAGGGCTGAGGGATCACTAGACAACTGTCTCCTTTGTGACCTGCGTGTTATTAGCAGACACTGTTTGTTTTTCTTTTGTTCATTATTATTCATTCTAGTGAGAAAGGAGAGGCGGGGGAGGAGGAAGAGGAGGGGGAGGAGGAAGAAGAGCAAGAGGAGGAGAAGGCAGTTTCAGACAGAGCCTTTCGGAAGTTGGAAGGCCACTTAGTTTATGGTGGGACTCCCAGGGAAGGCTTACTAAAGTCACCTGCAGCGCACAGGAAGACTCTTGTCAGCCTCGCAGGGAGAGAAGTGCTGTCTATCAAGCGCCTACCGTGTTCCCGGAGAGGTCTTTCCTGTCGATCCCCCTAATTCTGAAAGATGGTTACTATAATCACCATTTCACAGAGCAGGTGGTTAACTATAAAAAAGGATTTCATGTATGCGTTCAGCTGACTCACATGAGACACACTCTAGACGCTGGCAATGCAGGCGGGGTTGACGAACTCCGACACCTTAGCTGCCCCGCAGCCCACAGGCGCTCCTGCTGTGATTCCCAGAAGGCCGGCCCAGCCAGGCTCCAGATAGAAACCTGGGGTTCCAGATTTCAAGGTGGTGCTCACCTTGCTACATCCAGCTGTGCCGAATCCACTCGTTCTGCTGGGACCCCTCTCTGGATGCTGTCACATTCTGCGTATCACTTGCCCCTCACCTTGTCCCCAATCTTCTCAGCAATCCATCTCATTGTACAAACTACCATGCTGTGAAGTGTCACGTCTTTTTGGTCTTACTAAATTGTTAAGACTGCCCCCATTTTATCTCAAGTGACATCATGGGACCATGATTTTGTGAGCCATCTCTGCTTTGCAGATGAGGACACTGAGCAATTTACCAAAAGTCACTAAATGCTGGCACTCTTGCTGTCTTACGTCTCCCAGTTCAAAGAACTCACCATCTGAGGCTCCCGATGCCAGGCATTTCCCACGTACTATACACACATTATAGCACATAACCCTTAACTGGCAAGTGATGGGGGGGAGATGGGAATCGAGGTTAATTTCAAGGCTTAGTCTCCCTTCACGTGACCTCACAGCAGCCACTGTCCTCTGTCTTCCCGACCAAATGGCGCTGCCATTTTAAGCACCCGGCATGTGAAAGATGGTGGAATGAATGGTTGCCGTCATCTTTCTTTCTTATATAAGGAGTCCAAGACTCACATGGTGAAGCCCTCGCCTGGGTTCAAAGAACCTGTGAGTGGCAGAGAGGGAATGAGGCTCCGGGCTTCCCGGTTCTGCGTCGGTAGCTGTCCCATTGCCCTAGCCTCCTGGACCCTACCTAGTGCCACAGCTCGAGAAAACAGCCTCTCAGTACCACCACATGTCCTCTCAAAGACAGCTCAGACATCTCACGCTTCACGTCTCCTTTAAGACCTTCGACATGGCAGGCTCAGGGAAATGTGCTTCCCTAAGGTCAGAGGTGTAATGGGTTCTGTTTACTCACCTCCTGCTCATCCCTCAAATGAGGCAGGTCTGGTTGTACTGTGAGGACAGAGCCAGTGACCTTCAGTGGGACAGAAAGAAGCCTGCTTTTCAGAGCTCACTAGACCTTCTCACGCTAGGAGTGAATTGTCCTTCTATGTGTGCCTGGAAAACTTCTTGTCTTTAACAGCCAGGTTCACCAGCAGTGAGGAACTTCTTCTAAGCTCTCAAGAAAACTGTCTGTGCTTCTCACCTAAGTCTCTCCGCCTCCCACCTGTAACTTCTACCTGGACAGATGTCGGTGCCCTTGCCCCCCGTGCTTCTCTGTCTCCTTGTACATTCCGCCAGCACTTCGCTGGTCTCATTGCTTAGAAACCCCTTGCTTACTTACTTGCCCCACTGGGTTATTAGGTCTGGGCCCTCGCAGCCAGCACGGGGCCTTCCTCATGGGAAATGAATGGGGGAGTGGGTGCACAAGTGAATAGAGTTAAATAGAGTTGAACTGAACTAACATATGGATGAAGAAGATAATAAAGGATTGAACTGACTAAAGTTTTAATTTAGACACTGCTCACTGGGCCTATTTCAGTGACTGGATTATATTACCTGTTCATCTTCAGACAGACGATAGGATATGTCTACAGATGTACATTATAGCTGAGTATATCTATATTTATATCCCTATTTGTTCCTATCAACATTATATACCTACATAAAGTTAAAAATCACCCTGATCCCACACGCAGAGATCACTGCTGAAATTTTAGTGTATATCCTTCTAGAATTTTCTGAACCTAAAATGATACAGTGATCTTTAATATGAATGCCATTTTGGGTTGCTTTTACTTTTTTTCCTCTACCTTTAACTTTGTGTTTTATAGGAATGTTTCTCTATTTTACCATCAGAGAAAACAAAATTTAAAAAATCTTATTTCTTATCCTAAAAAGGGTCGTCAGTACCTGTTTAAAGGTTTGCTCTTAAACCAGGATAATAACCGCTGAGCATCGCTGAACCCTGTGAGGGATTGCTGTGTTAATCTGATGACCTAAGCGCCGTACTGTATTAAGTCATTTAGTGCTCTGGACAGTGCGATAAGATTAGTATTGTTATTATCTACATTGTGTAGATGAAGACACTGAGGCACCTATAATTTCTGTAACCTAAGGTCACATGGCTGATAAATTACCAGAGATAGCTTGACTGATCAAGAGGAAGGAGAGGTCTACAGAGCTGGTTTTTGCACACATGGTCCCACTTAACGCCTCTTTTTATTCCACGATGTGAAGCTTTATTTTCTCCTACGGGTCGGAGAAACTGCGGCCCCAAGAGACGATGAGTGACCCGGTCTTCTACCCTTTATACCTGGCCTGTATTAGAGCCCAAAGTCCACAGTCATTCCATGACAGCACAGGAGGCTGTTCGTGTGTTTTATATTTGTTCATTGATGTGTTTATTTGTCTGCTCTCTCATGCACATAAAGATTAATTGGCAGCACATCTCTGGATCTATTAATATTGCTGGGCACGTGACAGGCAGCAGTAGCTTTGCACAGACTGTTGACTGATACTGCTTTTTCATTTTAATGTACAGGCTAGCCCTTGAACCCCTTATCTTTGAAGATTAAATCTAACAAGATAATGTATATAAATATAAAGAGAACACAGTCTGGTGTACGGTAAGAGCTTAATTCGTGCTCATTGAATGAGCGCTTGCCAAACTTTGATGAGTCACGTTGGGCAAAGGACACAAGGATCCTAGGGATGTGTTACTTTTCTTAATGTAAAAATAAGAACCTCATTCATGAAACTGACAACTTGGAAAAATTTTTATTCTACTTTTAATTAAAATCTTTTCAAAATATAATAAAAATTGAATTCCACAGGGAGAACGTCTTTTATTTCTTACAGCTAAATGAACTACATACCCTGGCTGAAACTTCTGTAGAAAACAGTTTTAAAATATCAACTTATTTTGCCATCCATTGCTGGCAAAAGAAGGACCGCTCAGAGAGAGCCCAAAATTTAAATAAAGGCGAGAACCCAGAGATAAGAGCAGGTCACTGAAGTCAGTTCTCTCCTTGGTGGCACTGGTGACACAGGGAAAGTGATCTTTGCTTTTTTCGGCCTCACAGAACACAGTGGACTTGAGTGTGGAGCTCAGATGTCCTACAGGCTGGAGTCTAGTGGGAGGCCTGGCTCCTTTGTGCCATCGGGCTCTGCGCAGTGTGGCCTCGGCGTGAGTGAGCTAGAGCTCAGCCTGCCATCCCCACTCTGAAACACGGAGGACAGTGTTTTCCTCTGAGAATTAACAGATAGGCTGGGTTTTCATCCTAGATTATCTAAAAACCTTTAACCTGAGAATTCAGAGTAAACGAATCTTGTTTTTCATTCAAGCCCCTGATAAGAGCAAACTCTTATCAAGAGAAAGTGGAGGGGCTCACTTTCAGCCCAGGCCACACAGAAGTCCATAGATTAATGGCTAAGAGAAGTGAGCATACCGATAAAAATTAGAAAGTAAGAGTTGGAAGAAACAATAGACAACGGAATCAGCTGCTCGGTCTCAGATGTTAAATTTATAGGACAAAGGATATAAACCACGGGAGTATACTATGGATAAAGTTAGAAAAAGGCTTTCAGATAGGAATTTTTCAGAAAACATCAAAACAGAGAATCATGATGTTCAACGCAAGATAAAGAAGAAGAAATCCACACCCCGGCATATCATAATGAAACTACAGAAAACCAAAGACAAAGAGAGGACCCCAAAAACATCCAGAGGAAAAAGAAATACTTCCTTCAAAAGAATGACAGATTGGTAATTGATTTTTCAGTGACAGCAGTGGTTGGGAAAGAGTGCAGAAAAATAACTTTATGGTTTAGAGAGAAAACAACTCTCAACCTGAGTGCAAAATAAGTAACTTTTCCTGGCACTTAAAAAAGTTTTCTTACAATAGGCCTCAACTCTAGAGAAAATTCCAGTCGAGTTCTTTATGCTGAAAGAAGTTATCTTCAATAGAAGGTTTGAGGTATAAAAGGAAAGGGTGACTGAAGATTATGTGAAATATTTTGGTAAACATTCAAAAACATTGACTGTTTAAAACAAAAATAATAAAGTCTTACAAATCAGTTTAACAAATAACATGGAATTAAAATATTTGACTGCAGGAGCATATAAATTGTGAGCGGTGGTCAGAAATAAAGGATTAAAGGTCCACGTCTTGTTCTAAAAGAGGGTAAATAACATTAGATATTGACGATTTGTTTTAAAAATATCTAAAGAAATCACAAAGATAGAATTGGAAGGCATCACTGATAAACTTGTAGAGATCTGGTAGGATGAGAAAAAAATACGTAAGCATGTGTGCATTGAACCAAAAGAAGAAAGACAGGAGACCGAGAGGAAGAAACCAAAAAGGATGGGCAACGAGCACAAAATAAATGATAGAGATACATTTAAATGTTTCAGCACTTATAGTAATTTTAAATGGAGTTGATTCTTTAGTTCAAAGGCCACTTACTGAATTGAGCAATTCACAGTCCAACTTTCTACCTTATAACATAAGGATAGAAAAGTTAGGACATAAAATGAGGTGAGATGTACCATTAAATTGCTAACTGAAAGAAAGTTGCCTTGACTATATTAATACCCAGAAAATAAGCTCTTAAGAACAAGCATTTTTCTTAAGGGGGTCACTATATAATGACAAAAAAATTAGTTCACCAGAAAGTATAATAATTGGAAAATTCTAGGTTCCCAATGACCAGTGTATTTGCAATAACTATTAGGAACAAGATAAATTCACCATTATATGAAATATTTTTAACACCAGTCTTGTAACCGATAAGATAAAAATACAAAAGATCCATTAGAATATAGAAGATGTAAATAATATAATTAACAAAATTATCCTTATGGATTTTTTAAAGCACTGCATTCAATAATGGTGGTATATACCTTTCAAGCACACATGGGACATTGCAGAAAAGATTGCCTGATATTTGAACATAAAGTAAGTTCTCAAAAATTTCACAAAATAATATCATGTAGACTATTTTCCATGTCTACCATTCAGTTGGGTTAGAAATTGGTGACAAGTAATTAAAAATATGAATTTATTGGAAATTATATCATGAGTCAAAAAATGAATGATAGTGGGAATAAAATATTTACATATAAAGAATAATGTAGAAATACATAACTGAGATATTGAAAAGCTAAAATTTACTAACGCATCTAACCATAGATCGGTGAAATAACAAAAGCATAGTGTCAAGAAGGAAATAACGAAGATAAAAACAGAAGTTACTAAACTACAACGTGAAATTGGAGTAGAGAGGACTAACAGTATGGATACACTCTGGCAAACTTGATCAAGAATAAAAGGGAAGGCATCAACAGACAACATTAGAGATTGAAAAAAGGAGACATAACTATAGTCACAACAGAGGTTAAAATGATAAGAGAATATTAGTGAATAAATAAACACTTAGAAAAAATATACGACAAAAATTACTCATGAAGGAGCAGTAAAACTGAACATCTTTCTATAAAACCAACAATAATATTGAATCAATAATTGAAAATCTTCCCCTAAGGAAATACCAGTCCAAGGCAGTCTTATTGGTAAAGGAACAAATTATTGCCCATTACACAACCTCTTGTTGAGAACAGAACATTGGGAAATGCTCTCTAACTCATTTGACGAGGCCAGCACATTCCTGATGCCAACATCCAGCCAGGAGAGCAGGAGAAAAAAACATGATCATTCTCACTAATATTCCTTAATGACTCATTGTACCAATAATCTAAAAGTTAATATGTCACGACCAAGTTGTATTTATTGTAGCAATTCAAAATTTTGTTTAGCATTAGAAAATCTATTGATATGTCCTTGGACATGGACAACGGTGTGGCGATTGCAGGGGGGAAGGGGGCATATAAAGGGGCTAAATGGTAATGGAAAAAATACAATAAAAGTGCATCAATAAAAAGATAATTAAGAAATGTTAAGACAGAGAAACTTGAATATGGACTTAGTATTAAATAATAAATATTCAAGAATTATTATTCATAAAAAAAGAAATCCATTGACATGTCATTGCATTAGCTCACAGGGAAGGAAAATGTATATATAATCATCTCAATAAATACAGAGAAAATATGGATTACATTTAATGCATATTTGTAATGAAAGAAAGCTCTTGGTAACCTAGGATCCTTAACCTGATATTCAAAGCCTACCAAAGTCAGAAAACAAGCCTCTTGCTTTGTGCTGAGACTCCAGAACCATCCCCTTTAAGATAAGGAGCAGGGCAGCCTCCTGTCACCACCTTAAGTCATCTGTGTTTTGGGGATACTAACCAGTGCCGTTAGGCAAGAAAAAAAAGTATAGAAAATGGAAAGGAAGAAATAAAATTCAGTTATTTACAGATGACATTCTTATCTGCACAGTAGACCCTAAAGAATAAACTGACAAACCATCAGAACTAATAAAACTTTCAGCAGGTCTGCTCATTCACTGTGTATACAAACATATACACCAACAACCACTGTGAAAAAAAAATAAAATTCTGATATCTTAACATTTACAATGTCTTTAAAATATGTAAAGTGCCCCGAAACAAATCTCTCAAAGTATGCCATGGTCCAGTCCTTCGGGAAGGAAGTGATAAAACATTATGGAATTATGTTGACGTTTTCCCTCTCTGTCTCTCCCTCGCCAAATGTTTTCAGGAACTGGAAAACTCGCTATGAAAAAGATGCCAGTTTTCTACAGAGTTATCTATAGAGTCAAAGTCATTTCAATAAAATCCCCCAAAGTGGTGTGCTGTATGTATTGACAAGCTGGTCCTAATATTTCCATTAAAGAATAAACATTTAAGAGCCACCAATTCACTGAGGAAGTATGAGCCAGGGGATGTGAATTTTCAGAGACCATGATTTACTCCGAAGTGATACTAGGTAGGTTCTGCGTGATTGACATGGGGTAGATAATCTGAGCGCGGCACAGGAGGAAAGACCAGAAAATGGCTCTCCCGGGTAGGAAAGCTCGGTTTATGACCGAGCTGGCCCTGCAGATCTGTGTAGAGGGGATAGACTTTTTGATATATGACCCTGAGTAAATTGTTTATCTGCATAAAAAAATTGATCCTCCCTGCTTCATACCAATACACAAATTAATCAACTCCAGGCTGATTAAAGGCCTACAAGTCAAAGGCAAATTTTATGATGTTTGCAATTCAATATAGGAAGCTATCTTAACAATCTCAGGGTAAGAAAGAACATTTCCTTCAACAATACACAAAATCCACAAATCATAAAGAAAAGTCGGATGTGTTCAACGGCCTCGAAATTACGATCACCCAAGAAAACACTGCAAGAGAATGAAAACCCAAGTCGCATACTGAGAGAAGTATACAGGATAAATAAATGACTCAGGCAAATCAATGTGAAAAAGACCAAAAATCTGGCAGAAAAGTGAGCAAAAGATATCAACAAGCACTGTGTACAGATGAAAAAAGTGTAATGGCTAATAAAAGCCTGAAAAGATGCTTGCGCGCAGCCCTAGTCAAGAAAAAGGAAATGAAAACCAACCAGCAGCTTGGGAGGAATTAAAACTGCCAGTATCGAGGGTTGCCAAGGTCGTGAAGCAACTGGGTCACCTACACACACTGTGGAAGTGTGAAAGGAGCTGGTGGTTCTGGGAAGTGTGACGCTGTCCAGTAAAGTCGAAGGTGGGCACGCTCCGTGCCCCAGGCATTTCAATCCTGAGAATGTACCCGCGTATACCGGTGCTCTTGAATATATGCCTCAAGACACAAGCCAGAATTTTCATAGCAGCACTGGTGGAAGCAAAACCTGGAGAACGACCCAAACGTCTATTGACCGGACAGTGGAGAAACAGACTGAATTATAGGCACGTAAGGAGATACTAGTTTGCCATGAAATCGAAGGCATTATGGCAGTCCCCGGTGTCACGGGCTATCTTTGAACAGGTTGCAGAGCGTGAATAGCTGACGCGCGCAGGGCGCACACTAGTCTGACGCACTGTTTTCAACATCTTACATGAATGAGCTCGCCTGATCTTTACCAGAACACCACGGGGGAGCAGGCAGTGTCATTACTTCGCAGCCAGGAAACAGGCATCGGGGAGTTAACTAACTTGTGAAGCTCTCGCAGCTCTTAACTGGTGGAACCAGTTGTCAAAACCCAGGTTGTCGGAACACAGACCCTACCCCTGGAGCACGATTCTTTTGACCTGAAGTTCAAAACCAAGCAAAACCAAATTATTTTTAATGACACGAACATACGTGGTAAAGTGTAAAGTGAAAGCGAGAGAACGATGGAACGCGTGGTTCCGCACCGGCGCTGCCCACGTGTGGGGGAGGAGCTGCGATCACGGACCCGACGGGTGAGAACTTCATAACTAATCGTCCTTCTTAAACCGCGAACTGTTTCGTTGTTCTTTACGCCTTATGCATATTTTATGATGATTCTTAGTCAATATTTAAAGCCATTGAAGGAAATAAAGGGAGGGAAAAAAAACATTTCTGAAGATGGCAGAAAAAGGCTTCATGTTTTTTCCTCATAAAATTTCTTGGATCTTTGCTGATAGAATTCTGAGACAGTGCCACAGAAGCTGACCTAGAGGTAGGATTCAGGGAACTTTTGTTCAGACAAACAATAACAGCAAAAGCCACTAATTGCCACTTATCCAAAAGGCAGCATTGCAGGGCAGCGCAAGCCACCCCGTCGACACCGCGTTTGAAACACTGCCACCCACATTCAGGCCTTCACCCTCCTTCTGACTATGGATGGCAGCGCCTTCCCTTCCCCGGCCACGACGAGACCTGGTTAATTAAATTCCACCACCCGTCATCTGTTGTCAAGGAATGATGTCTTCAGTGACTTAGAGTCAGTTTTTAAGCAACAGAATTCAAGTTATCAGTCAATTTGATGTTACCCTTCACATGCGTCCTGACAGTCTTTCCAGCTCCAGTGATTCCTTAAGAAAGTCTGTACCTGCTCTCTCCTTCATTGGCTTTTCGGGACCATGTCCTCGTTCCCCAAGCTCAGCTCAGCTGCCACCTCCTTTGTGAAGATGTCTCTTCTAACACCACCGCACCCTTCCCCCAAATTTGTCCGCAGGGAGAATAACCACCCACTCCTCCGATTCCCCTTGGCACTTTGCTCACACTTGGAACAAAGGACCCCTTATTAGCACCCTGCCTGCCCACTCTTAGCTCTGAATTTATTGCCATTCTCATCCTGAATGAGTGCTCCTCAAGGTGGAATATCGAGTTCTAGGAATCTCTAACTTGTACCCTGGCTACCTGACAGCAAAGGTCCCGTAAGAAATAATAACTGAGACGATGATAAAAACCACAGACAGTATGTGCTCTAGTTGTCTCTTGCTGAAAATCACACAGCTCCAAAGTGCTGGCTTAGGGACAGCTCTTTATTTTGATCCCTCCTGGTTCTCAGCTGGATGGGTCTCTCGAAGGTTCTCCCATGCTGTTGCGTTCTGGTGGTTACCTCCAAGCTGGACCAGGATGAGTGCCCAGATGGCTCCTGGTTCTCCTGTCTGGTGCCTGGTGCCCCTCAGCTTTCCTTTCTCCCCACTAGGAGAAGGTCTCCCGGGCTTCTTTCCTTGTGGCTTGGGCTTCTCACAGCATGGTGGTAACAGCCAAAGACTGGTGGAAACTGGCGCCCAAAGGCAGGAAGAAGAGCTGCCTAGCTCCCAGACTTGGCACAGTGTCCCTTCTGTCATGTTTCATGGGTCAAGTTCATGGAGGTGGAGAAATAGAATCTCCTCTGAATGTGGAGTGTCCGGGTCCCATTGCACTGAGTGTGTGGGCTGGGGACGCATCGTTGTGCCGTCTTTGGAGAGTGAGCTCTGCTGCAACACCTGTGCAGAGCTACCTGTGTGCCGGACACAGAGCTAAAGACACTGCTCTCATCGTCACTTCATCTTCTCAGTGACCTCTCGAGATAATTGCTATTATTATTTCCATTTTATAGGGACAGAGAATGAAGCCCAGAGAGGATAAATAAGTGCCTAAGATATCATAGGCGATAAGTGGCTGAGCTGCTGTCCTCATTAGATCACCCCTGAGCCCACAGCCTTCATCACCGAGTATTTGTCCTCCTCGCCAAGAGAGCTAAACAAATGTTCGACCTTAACACCTCCTTTCTTGGGTTAACTCAACACAATTCTTTTTGAGCTCTTGAAATATGTATCTTAACAAAAGATCCTCTCCCCCCAGATAATGGAGGAGAATGGAAGGCAAGAATGGAGAACTGTGCAGGAGAGACTCGTACATTCTCTGCTTAATAGTTAGCCTGAGACCACATCTCCTTGGCTCCTGTTTGTAACCTTGTCCCCCGATGCTGGAAATTCTGAAATTCCAGACAGATAGGTCTCCAGGAAATTTCTTGTTCTCTTTCCAATGGCTACATTGCCCAGGACTTCCTGACTTTGGCCCCAAATCGCACCCACCCGAAACTTTTGGCATCTTCTCACCTTTTGGTCTCAGGTGTATTTGGACACGACCGAAGGTTTTCCTGATGTCAACTTTTCTCTCTTCCTGCATCCCATTGTGGGAGAGAGTGGGGTACATGGAAGGTCGCGTGGCCTCCATGGAGTCCCCTGCCATACACGCGAGACCTCGTTTCCAGCCTCTGCACGTTTGCGTCATCAAACACTACGCTGTAATCGTAACTGCCATTGTGGGTTGGGTGCTCCAAGCCTGGTCTCGCGCATGAGAAAGACTCCCTGGGGCGGTTGGTTTGGCTTCTTACCAGACAATAAAACACAGCATCTTAACATTTAGGCATGATTACATTAATAGAACTTGTCAAATTATTTCAGGAGTTGTGTTGCATCCTAGCAGTGGCAGAACGTAAAATATGAGATGCCTAAATGATGGGAGATTGCATGGCTATAAAAATGACTTGAGTAACATTGGAAAATACTTATGATATATTGAAGTTCAAAGACAAAATAGTGTAAGAAAGTCTGAGAGGAAATATCCCATGATGCCGACCGCTTTTCAGTGCTTTGATTAGTGCTAGTTTTTCTTTGCATATTTTTTCTGTTGTTTAAATTTCTACAATGAATTACATGTATGATAACAAACTCAAATACTAAAGTAAGTCACAGCCTTCTTTATTCTTTGCGACATTTTGGAAGGCCATAATCATGGAGAATCCAACCTTGTGGACAGTCAGCAGGAGACAAAGGTTTCAGTGGGAAGTTTCCCAAGAAGCAGGCCAGTGAAGTCAGCTAGCTGCATCCCCAGCTGGCAGTTCAGCTGTCGGGAGAGAGGGAGGGCTACCTTGAAACTGCCCCTCCCTCACGGCCACCCACCTGCCTGAGTCCCGGGGCTGAGCATACCTGCCGCTGTGGCAATGGCGCCCCGGCCACCTCTGCAGCCCCTGCCAACTCTCGCCCTGCACCTCGGCCATGTCCTCTCTCAGCTTGTCGCTTTTTAATTACTAGCCAACCACAAAGCTGAATCCTAGTGATGGGACTATGATAGCACCCGAGGACAGGCCCGGTTGGACTGAGAGCGGGTTCGTAGCGACTTCTGGGTAACTCGGGAGGCAGCCACACGGACGACTCTGCTGGGAGCAAGCCTCTGATCTCAGGATGCCAAAAATCTGTGTTTCTCGTCCCTCCCCACCCCAAGACTCCGTGGCATTGGTACTTCTTAATTGCTGCAAATCAAGCTTAAGTCACAGTCCCTGAGGTCCAAGGCGGCAGCGGTGGCTCACATGCAATACAATGGAAAATAATGGCCCAAGTTGACGAGGAGCCTTGTCACGCAGACAGACATATTGAGGGGAGTGTTTACTGGGCATCTGCTGTGTGCCAGACATCGAGTGGGGCCCTTCTGAGGAGGGCTGATACCCATCCCCACCCAGCGACTGAGCGGATTTTATCACGCAAGGTTTCAAAGAGGAAATGGGCTTCTCGTGAGCAAAACAGTCGTTCACTTGGGGGAGGCCTCTCTGGAGAAATACACACAGGTGATGTTGTTAATCATTGCAAAGCAGTTCAGGCTGGGACAAGACCACGGCTTGGGGAGTCAGAGGGATGGGGCTCTGAATGTGGGACAGTGACATCCCAAGGTGGGGGGCTCATGTGGTGACGGGGAGGGAGTGTGAGTGCTGAGTAGGGAGACAGCGCGACACCGATTCTCAGGCAGAGTACCTGGCCTGGAGTCTCTTTTGTTCTCTTTAGTCCTCCATTCTCAGAACTAAACACTGAATTCAAGTGCGAAAGTGTTGCGGGGAAGTGCCGTTATTTTTGCTTAGCAAAAATGCGTGGGGTCCGTGGTGCACACCGACTTGAAGCTGAGAGGGGAACGTACACTTCCGAACTCACTGCTTCAGAAGGTCGGGGTTTTCAGTTTTGTCTCCAACAGCTGTTGCAGACGGGGTTACAATCACATGGGGGAGCTTAAATTCCATGCTGCTGAAGCTCTCCTGGCTCCCGAATTCTATTTTATGATGTTTTGTTTATTATCAAAACTCTCCAAAATAACCAAATAGGAAAGACAAGTTCCTTGATGCAAGAAAAGAAATACTAGGTTATTGTCAGATACTTTGGTTGAACTCGTGTTCCTAGGTAATAATAGATCATCACAGTGTAATGGTGTTACACGTAACGGGAAACATAGCATTGCCTGTGGGACACCATGGTGACAGAGCGTCCTCCACTACTTTTAGAGTATAGAGTATTAAGTTTAATCTTGGTGATAAAACTGCCTCATAAAACCTTATAGGTCATGACTGCATTGTCCAACACCGAGGTCAAAATAAAGTAAACTACTGGATGAAGTGCTGGTCCACCGCTCTTTATCCAAATTCCACAGGGCGGAGGATTCGGAATATTCTGGGTTTTAGAAAAGTAATATGGGGCATATACTGAGTACTATGTAATACCCCCCATACAGTCTGGAGCAATACCCGGCCATCAGACCTGCTAACGTTTCTGCCGTGAAACGTGTGGGCATTCGCAGTCAGTGGGATAAGTCAAGAGCATACACAACTTCACCTCATTACAGGTCAAGTTTCGCTGCAAATTAGTCACAAAAATCTTCCAGTATTTTGAAATCTTTTGATGTTAGAATTAGGGATAAGGGATCATGAATCTTATTTAAGGGCTAGCCTTCAGACACAGGGATTTTGAAGGAGATTTAACAATATGGGGAGTGCTCAAATATAAAAGAGTATTATCGAGTGAATGATTGGAAACAATATGAGTTTTAAAAGTAGGTTTCCTGAAATTTAAAAATATTACACAAAGATAGAGAAAAACGACCTAGCATCTGCATGGCTTCCTGTTAGACCTTTCTGGTGCATTTCTCAGTGGATGCTCGGGGGGCGGGGGGCTCTCGCTCTGCCATCTGTCCCCAGCCAGGAAGCAGCCTGGCCAGGGCAGGGCACCTGCGCACTCACTGGAAAGGCCCAGAAGTGAGCACTCTGGTGGCCAGAGTCTTTTCCAAAACACCCAGAAGTGCAGCACCACGGTTCTTACCAGTTCTGCCCAGAGCGATGAAGCGATACCAGACTCTAAGCCCCGCCCCCGCCCCCGCCCCCGCCCAGTCCTGATGGTTAGCGGCGCTGTGCTCAGCCCGGTCTGCCCGTCTGCGCTGCTCCGACACCCGCGCGCCCGGAGGAGCGAGGCTTCATGGAGTGAGCTCAGTGGATCTTCAGGGAAGGGGCGAGTTTGGTTGCAGCGAGAGTCAGTGTGAAAGGGCCTGCTAACTTCAGAAGCCATTTAGCACTGATGACATTGGACTCCTTAGCATTTGGGGAGCCTTCCCGCCCCTTTTAACAGAATAGCCAACCGACTTGCTTCACAGACGGCTCACGCTCTCAGAGGCCGGGGCTAGATCTCACTCCTCTTTGTAATGGAGGTGCCAAGTTCACGGCCGACACAGCCGATGCCGGGGCTGCTGCCTCCTTGTGACGCTGGACACCATCCCTGTGCCCAGTGCCGCCTGTGAGACCCAGGCATTGCCTGGTGGCCCTGTGCTGCCCCTGGGCTCCCTCTGGGCCTGGGATCCACCCAGACACCAGGCAGTCCCCCGCCCCCGACCCCAGGCCAGCTCCTGCTTTCCAGAGAGAGGGGAGAGCAACTTCTCCACCCCCTCAGAGGATTAGTTAGGTAACGTCCCAAATATCTTCCAGCCATAAAGTGACAGCGCCAGGCTGACTCCAGCCAAGCCTGCCTGACTCAGAAACTCACAGCTCGCGTCCTGTCTCGCACACGCCCCCTGCTCCCTGCTTCTCGTTTCTCCCAGAGGCGAATAACAGTGCTATCCTTCCAGTTGGCAAAAGAAAACAAATCAGTGGATAAGTAGATTGATTTTAAAATAAAATTAGGACACCACCTTTTCTCAATTTAAAGGTCTTCTTTTCATTATAAATATTTCTCACAACTTGGAGGCCTGCTTTTTTTTTTGGCCGATCGACTACACATTTGGAAATCCTAAACTGATCGCATCACCACTCTGAGGGTCCCCAAGGAGGAAGCCAATTCCACGTTCTCTGCTGTGGGAACAAGTGTGCAAACCTCTCTTCTTTCAGTTCTACCTCCCCACGGGGGTGTGACGCGATGGAGGATATTTCTGGTGCCCTTTGGGCATTCTGGCGCTGGGACACCTCGCCCCTGCCACAGCCACACACCTGTGCTGGGTAGCAAGTGGCCTGCCCACAAGAAACATGCCGTGACTAGGAAGGGTATTCACCGAGCTCCGATGCACACACCCTTGACCTGGCCCATCAGGCTCGGCCATGACACTGCACACAACCTTTCCATGGACCGGCGGACCGGTTAGCATCATTCCTTGGTTCATATTCCAGGACACGGGGAGGTGGGGGCTCCCAGCCACACAGAGGTACTTACTGCTTGTTCATAGCTCTTGGCACCGGGCAAAGGAGAGGGATCTTCAACTCAGCCTGTGGAAACAACAGCAAGCCCGTTAGTGGGCCTCACACACCCCGTTTTAATTCTGGTGAACATGCTACTGTTGCTTCTCGTTAAAATGGGATACAGGTGTCGGCTCAGAGGAGATGACGGGAAGCAAATCAGTCCAGGATGGTAATTGGTTTATTTCTGGAGCGGGGAGGGGGTGGGGACTTCTTCCCTGACGGGCTGTCCTCTTTCTGTCAGCAGTCATCCCATCTGCCCCGGGGAGCGGAGAGAACGCGTCCTGGGCCTGGTGGTCCCTGGCGTGCAATTGCGTGCCTCCCCTGGGCACCCCGGGCACGTTAGTCCAGGCTCGGCTGGCTCTGCTCTGGGGCATCTGCGAGTGTGTGGGAGAAAGGAGGCTTTGCTTTTTACAGTGTAACTTCGCCATGAAATATTTATTGGGAGTTACATTTATATACTGTTTCGCATAGGATACAGCATTTTATTTGGGGCTTGTATTCACCCACATAGGAGAGATTGTTAGCCCATTTGCCATGTATTGATAAATCAACAACAGAGACCTTGGGAGTAGTCGATCAGGGCTTTATATCAATGATCATATTTTATCAACACCAAGACCCTGGGAAGTAGAAAGGATATTGCTCACGGTATCAGTTGGGGTTCAGGCAAGACACAGATGATACCCTTGAATTAGTTAATTTGAGAAGAGTTTAATGAGACCATTTAAAAATATGGACAGGGCGAAGGGGACCCCAAGGGACAGTGAAGGACCTAGTGGTACTGTTACCATGCCTGGGCCTGCAGGGGTGAGCGCAACCCGTGGGGCCCAGAGAGAGACGGGGATGATGGAAAGAGAGCCGTGGCTTCCGCTGAGGGACCCACAGGGAAGGCGCTGCGGTGGGTGGAATAAAAGCCCCCTTCTCACGCTTCCCCTGCCCTGAGCCTTCTGCTGCTGTCTCCCGTTGGCCAAACTCAACAGGTAGACAGGGCAGTGGGGGTCAGGGCAGACCTCACAATCAAAGACAATGAGACCCCTGGGGGTTACGCTACGTGCCGGAGAGCACACATGCGCAAGAAGAACCTAGAGCCATAGATTCAGAAATTCCATTTTTTAGCCTGTCACCATATTGCAGCCCACTGAGCTCCAGGCATTTCCAGTTTATGCTGCCACCCATCTAGCCATGCATCCATCTACCCAAATACCACTGACGAACACTTGCTTTGCGCAAATGTTGCTCCCAATAAAACACAGTCCCTGCCCTTAGGGCACACCTAAAACTCAGCGCAACAGAGTCTCTGCATCTCTCCGAGATGGCTGTATTCAAAGTTCTTTGTAAAAACAGATGTATGTAAAACCAAACAAAACGAATCCCCACTCTGCCTTGGAGAGCCAGGGGCGTCCTTGGAGAGGAGACTACTGGAGCTGGTTCTTGCGGAGGAAGACTGTGCCTTCTGGGCTCAGAATTACCGAAGGCATCGGGACAAATGGAACGCCGCCGCAAGCAAAGGTGTGAAGGAGGGTGAAAGCACAGTGCGCCTGCGAGGCCTTGCGCAGCCTGGTGGCACCACGGAGCTCAGCAGCTTGGATGCTGGTGGAAAATGGCAAAGAACCTGGGAAGGTCCATCGGATTCCACTTGCCAAAGGCCACGCATGCGGAGAGGCGGGATTTGGACTTGAGCCGTGTGGTCCTGGACCAGTCACTGCAGGAGAGTTATCGAAGAACTAGGACCAAGCTCCAACCCCTCGGACATCCTGTGCATCACCTCATGGCCACATCCTCTGTCATATGCTCCTAGGTCAACGAATGTCACAGGAAAAGGGAGGCACCCGTTAGGTTCTCTGATGGCGTGTGTGGTATCTCGTTCACAGCCTTCTTTGGAACCTCTCCCTTCATGGCGGTGGAGAAGAGGACTTGGGCCTTAGCCGGTAGAATACAAGCAATGCACATCAAATACTGGAAGCATCCTGGACTGCAAGTCGTGGGACTCTGTTCTGTGCCACTGCTGTCATTAACCAGCTGCGTGACTTTGTAAGAACACTTGGCCTCTCCTCATTTATACATGGTAGCGTTCGTCGTTCTTTTACGGTGTTAAGTGTGAAATAAGCTGACACATATGAAAATGTCTTACCAACTATAAAGCGTTGTGGAAATATGGATATATAATTCCTTGTATGACAAAATAAAGTTTGCAGTTTTAACACCAGTCCTGGTATATTTGGGCATTTAGGGTTATTGACAGTGGTTTCTGGGTATTAGTATTTGGGGGGATTACATTATTTGCTTATGGGGATACAGGACACATTTGCATTTCCCTTCCTCACTTTAGCAGCCTCTACCATGTAAATGTCCCATAGTCCCGTCATTCCTTTGAAAGCATCAATCAATCAGCAGCACTGAAGCCGCTTTGAACAGGGTGAAGTAGGTCTCTGCTCTGGGAGGGCGCCCCGTGTGCTTGGCTCTCAGCCAGCTCTTATGTCTGGCGTGAAAGAACCACAGGGGGTAGGATGGTTCCCTCCAAGGCTTACTGCCTTGGATCAGAGGCCTGGGGAGGTGACCAGAGAAGCTGCTTTGTGGCCCTGCCCCTGCCAGCTACTGTGCAGCCTTGCACAAGGCATCAGAACGCTCTGGGCCTCAGTTTCTTGCCTGGAAAATGAGCTAATTGGTCCCAATACGTCTCTTCCAGCACAAAGATTCCATAAAAACCTTCCCTTTAAGAAAACCATGATCTATTCATATTTCGTGACAAAAATGATCCGAAAAAGTTGGAAATGTGTCATGTTTCTTACCTTTTATTGTTTTCTCTAATTTCCTCACAGAGCACAGTTGCAGGAAGTCTGCCAAGCGCTGGCACATAGGACACATGGGCGGATGGGGCGGGGGGCGAGGTGCGTGGTAAGAGGGGGTCTCTAACGGAAACCTTTGTGAACTATTTGATCTGGAACATGAGCGCTCAAGCAGCTTGTCTTTTGAAATTTTAATAAAAGTTCAAAAAAAGAATATCCTACCAAGAGCTTTTGAGAGATGTGAGCCATCTGTTAGAAAGAACTATAAAACATTGAGGGAGCCCAGATTTTCCTGGCATCTAAACCCCAGAGCTTGGGGCCTTAGTGACCCACATCAGAGTGTGAGTCATCCCAGTGGTGTCGCCAGCATGACAGGATGCATGGCACTGCCCGAGCCCCATGGCCGGCCGCTCGGCACCAAGTGCCTGAGAGGCTGCCGAGGGAGCTGCAATCTCCCTTACCTGATCATCGTCACTTGGTGAGGGATGAGGTGGGGGCGAGGCGTGGCCAGTCAGACAGAATTTCACAGGTTTTAGGAAAGGTCATATGCTACAGAACAGACAAGGCCCGTCCTTTCCCGACACGTGCTATTTTCACACAGAATGGAATGAACGTTGAATGCCTGGTAGGTGTCCCCCCGGGCCCTTCCACAGTGACCCCATATGATCCCTGTTGCCATTCTACCAAACCAAACCGACGTTCAGTAACCTGCTCTACATCGTACGCGGAGAACAAGCTGGTCCTGCCAGCCATCAGCCTGGACACGTTTCTGTTCTGTGTTTGGACCACTGGCTGCCTGCTCTGAACCTCAGTTTGCTTATCTGCAAAATGGGGGAACACGACAGCTTTCTGCAGGGCTCTCGTGAGGATGTCGTGAGAACCTAAGTTATCTGAGACACGGAGAAAGAGTGATTAATGTGAACTTGACCTTTGAGATTAGGGAAGGGCCCTGTACCGCTTTTGGGTTTTAGTCTCTAGAAATGATAAGCCCTTCTCTGCAGCACACACCGCCGGTGGGGTCCGCATGGATTCTCACGTCCGTCTGCCCTTCAGAATTCCCTGGGGCACCTTGAAAAACACTGATGTCCCCGGAAGTTTGACCCCGTTGGTCTGGGGTGGAGCCCCACCATTGATGCTTTTGTAACATCCCAGATATTTTACCAGGCAGGAAGGCAGAAGGGAGTGGCCGGGAGCCCGTCAGTCCTTGTCATTCCTGCCTGTGCGGTTCCACTCGCAGACATTTTCTCATTCCTGGGAAAACACCAAATAACCGTGAAGCCCCTCCCAAATGGAAACCCAGGAACTGCCATGGCTCGTAAAGAGCCCTCCATGCAGTTGGAGTTATTTCTGAGTGACTTTTCAGTGAAAGATTTAAAGAAAACCCACCAAATCCAGACATTTCTGACATAGGCGAGGGTGGGAACATCTAATCTCACCAAGCAACCACTTCCGTCAGTCAAGTCTACAGGCTGCCAGTGAGCGAACCCCACACTCCCACGCTGGTTGTCCATGGTAGAATTTGTTCACATATTCTGCAAACATTTATTGAGGACCTACTATGTGCAGGGCACTGTCCAGATATTAGGATGTGGAGACCACAGGGCAATGCTCTGCCCTCATGGCCCTTGAGTGTTTTCTCTGTGATGCCGTAAGTGATTGTAAGGAGTGGGATTTAATTTGTACCTGTAAATAACAGTGGAACGAAAGGCGTTGTTGGCATGCAGTCTCATGGGAGGTTCCTGCCCAGCCACGCATCTCCCTGCGGGGTCAGTAGAGGAAATTTCTCCTGGTTCCTCTACCAAGCTCCTTAGAAGGAACCCAGCCCCTAGATGGGCCACGGTCATGGAAGGGGTCCACTTCCAGGGCAAGGAGCCCCCAGGCCTGCAGGTCTTTCTCCAGGGGGCTTCAGGGCCTGGAGATGTCTAAGATCAAAGGGCACAGTGGGGTGCTTGCTCTCGTTACCTTGACCCAGGTACTCCGAGAGGCTGCGGTGCCCCAGTCACAGGGCTTGCACGTTCACTTTCTGGAGGAACACGGGCATCCATTTCAGCTTCTCTCCCTGGTTAGCCACAGAAATCGCGCCTAAGCATGGCTTCTGCTGTTGAAGGGATGCTCAGGTGCCATCTGTCAGCCACAGCAGGGCACTTGATGCAAATGGTGCTAATCTGTCCAGCACTCACTCTGCCCTGGGGACAGTGGTACAAGCCCTTGGGGGCCTCAAGAAGAGACTGAGACCTGCCTGCAGGGGCCCGTGGTCAGGGTGGGACTGGGCCGGAGGAGCCCCTGGGCCCCGGGTGTCCACGGGGAGGGACCACCTCTTTTCACGATGCCCGTTTATTTCTCCAGCGAGGGAAAATACCAACTGGGCTACAACTTAGACCCCACATGCAAATCCAATCGTAAATGCCAACCGTGGCACAAGCTGCCTATGTCTCAGGTTCTATAGCACAGGCCGAAGAGGCAGAATATGCTCATAATTAATTTTGTTTGACTTAGAAATCTATGCTCTCATTTTAATAACAGCGTCCCCCTGGGGTTTCTGGACCCCTAAGGAGCTGGAGCACGTTGGGCATCTACCAGGAACCCTAGTTTGGGGAACACTGCTCTGTCCTATGTTGCCTCCCTATAAGGCTCACCCCTCCCTCCAGGGAGCAAGGGGGCTGTGGGAAAGGGGTGCACAACACGGCTGGGGTCCCGACAGTAAAGGGGTTCCTGTCCCGGCCATTCATTTCAGCCAAATAACCCCACCATTTGGAAGGGATGGTCCCATTGATTATATTTGATTAGCTCACTGAGTACTTCGGGGTTGAAAGGCATTTTCTAAAGACAATGGATTTGATGGTCAAAGCACATAAATATTGCAGAAAACTAAAAGAAAGGAAACAAGGCTCTTCGGATTGGGAGTGTCCTAAAGATTTCCAAAGAATGTGTGTTAAACTTGGGCACGAAGCCAGGAAGGACGCCTGCTTCTGAGCTCGGAACCCGCCTGGGGTCTCGGCGAATGTGATAGGAGGAAAAGATGTACTTCGTAAATAGATTGCATTTTGGTGTGGATCTTAATCCGAAGATAATTAGTACCCTTATGGTATGATAAGTATGTTAAGCAATCGGGACGACGTAAAGCAGTGCATCATGGTTCCCGTGTCCTGGGGAAATCTTGTTCTCCACCGGGGGCTCACCGGTGCCACCGAGTGAGCCTGCAAAGAGGCATTTGTTCATCAATATTTCTGCCGCGTTTCACCTGATCTGAAATTCATATTCCATGAAGGAAAAGCAGTGTTTTTACAGTAAAGGAATATTTTTGTTCCCAAACATTTCTCACTTATTCCTTGAAGATAAAGCTTATAAAAACGCTCGCCTCTGTCTATGTCAAAGTTTAAGCACCGTTCTTTTAATAATGATGACGTACCCGGATCGAGACGGGTATGGGTTGCTGGAGAGAATATGAAAATCAGCTGGGAAGGTCAGATGTAGCTGGGCTGCTCAAACTGGGTCAAGGCTGGAGGAGAAGGTCTAAATTAGGGCTTGATGCTTTTCCTCATTAAAACAGGAAAACAAGAAAAGGACTGAATATGAAATACATACAGCATCTATCTGATTCCCTCTGCACCATCATACCCAGTGTATCCGAAGTGATGGATGTTATTTGGAGTTGAGGGAGGGAGTAATGTGTGCATATTTGGGGAAGAGGGTCTGGGGGGTGTGGACAAAGAGACAGAGAGAGAGAGAATGCATGGGCCACAGACCTTGAGTAAACATGTTGAAACCAAGATTTCTCAGATGCAGCTGTTTATTAATTTGCTCACTATTTTATGTAATTTTCTTCTGTTTTCATATAAAAATGAGGAAGTTACATTTTAGAGATGCTCCTACTTAGAAAAAGATATATGCTGATTGCATTTCTAATTCCATACCCTGGTTGGGGCAGTCAGCTAAATAGAATTAAATATAACACTTAATTTTATTGGATTTCCAATAAATGAAGGCATTTAAAGTCAAATGGATTGTTATTATAGGTTTTTTTTTTTTTTTTTTGAGGAATAAGGGAGACTGCTCTCCTCATTTTTTTGCTATGATGTATATATATTTAATAAAAAAAGAGTTTTCAACTGTCTTGGTAACAAGTAACTTCCCTTAAGTATCTCGAGGCAAAGTACATTCACTTTCTATTTTTAAATTATTTTGAAAAAATCCTTACGAACTGTTGCATCTATAGTTTTGAAATTTATTACCCCTGGCGCTTCTTGTTTTCAAGAGCTATCTCCATTTCTCTTTTGCAGAAAGGGTTCCCTTCCTTCCAGGGTAGGACTTTTTTTCTCTACCCTTTAATTCCATTTTGTAGTAAATAGTCTCTTTTTCCTCAACTTTTCTCACTCACTGTTTCTGCTTCCTCATCTTCCTCTCTTCCCCCTGCCCTTCCTCTTTTCTTCCCTAATTTTCCTCCCCTTCTTTCCTTTCTTGCTTTCTTTGGTTCTCCTATCATTAAAGTTGCTTTACTGTTCAGATAAAATGAGACCATAACAAAAACGAAAGAGATTATCAGAAGCCTCATTACACATTTCCCTTATTTTTTATGTGTAACGTTTACCTCTTTACCTGATCCTTCCTTTGGTCTGGGAGCTGGGCACTGCCAGCCTGGACTCCCTGAGCCCCCCCTGAGCCCCCCCACCTCCTACCCCCGCTCCCGCTGTCATGGACTAGCCATTGGCTGGCTCATGCCTGGGGGCAGCACCGAGCCACATTTTAGAAAAGGAAAGATATGCGAAAACAAAGTGACACTCAGGGATTGAGATACCACATGCCACGGCTCACAGGCCAGCCCTGCCTCCTGTGGGCATGGCCAACAGGGCGGGCGCTGGGGTGAAAGCAGTGTCCTTCTTTAAACACTTACTAGGCACCTGCTGTATGCTAGTCATTTTCTAAGGAGTTCTTTCAGGATCGAAAAGGGTCTCATAAAAGTTTGAGAGAAACTTCAAATCGAAAGACAGGGCGTGAGAAGCCAGGCAATTTAACCAAGACTGGACTAAGAATAATACTAATTAATACCACTGACACCGATGCCGTTTACTGATCGCCAGGAGCCGATATAGGACGTGCCGTTTAATTTGGATTCCGCTGTAAGGCAGTGGCCCCAGTGACTCAGATTTTTCAGTATTAAATAATTTCATCATTTCGTTCAGTGTGAGTTTCCTTGAGCCAAATCTGTCTGGGGGCCAAATGCACAGTGCGGATCCGGATGAGCTCATCACCTAATTTGTAACTTCAAGTGCATTTAGAACTTAATTCCTGAATTGAACTCCCCCCCGGATAATTAACCCTTCCTTTGTCCTTTCTTTTATTCTTTTAACACTCCCCTAGCAAGATGGGTGGGAGGCAGGTCTTGAAGCCCAGGAATGCTGAACTGGATGACTGGAGTCTCAGTATCTCTAGCCTGAAAAATGGGATACCAGCATCCTCCTTTGAAGGCCAAATGAGACCCTGGAAATGAAAGTATTTTGTAAACTCTAAGCCGTTATGCAAGTACAGTTAACCAGGTGCTTACTGAGCAATTTCCATGTGTCAGTACCACGAGGAACGCTGAGGGTATGGAATTGGCAAGGAAAGTGTTCTAAAGGAATTTTTATCATTTTTCATTAAATCTTAATATTTTTAGAGGGTTGGTACGTTTGGGGAGTTGTGAGATACTACCAAGGGTTTGACAGATAAAAGATTAAAATAAATACAAAAATGATGAGATTAGCTTTTTGTAGAATCACCTCAACATAGGACTTCTTTATATCAAAATTCTTTAAACGAGACAAAAGACCGAAGAATCTAATGATGGTTTGTCTGAAGGTAAAATAGACTGATGATAACTGTGCTAAAAATGAGAGGAGATACCATCATTTACATTGCACTTAATAATAGCTAGACACTGGAATACAGAATATAATATTCATTTCCGTGGTGGCTACTCCCACAGTTTTCTTATTCACAGTTATTTTTCTTTGTCACGTACTCCTATTGGACCAATATATCCTGAGGTATTTCAGTCTTATTGATAACTTACTTGGCAAAATTACCAGAAATTTTGGCTCAATCTGTTAAAGACCTTAAATCTAATTTAGATTAAAGGACCTATCTCTACTTAACAATTTAACCCCTTTGGCCGTCCTGTCTCTGTCCTACTTGGATGGATATGACAGCCAGGAGTAACTCCAGAAGTCAGGTGTTAGTAGATCCTGGCGATTGCCGGGCATGGTGGGTATTCCTGCTTTATGTGGCAGTATTCATGAAGAGATGCTTCTAGATCCAGTTGGGCTACGCACTGTGTGACCTTGGCAACAACACCGCACAGCCACCATTTCCTCCTTTCCCGGGCGTCCCTTTCTTGTCAGACATTCTGTGCACAAACAGACACTGTACTCCCTCTCCCTTACAGCCACCCACCAAATGGATTGTTCCACCCTGTTCCAAATTACAGCACGCCACCAAGGGCTAACCAAAGCTCGGAAGGGTTTGAGGAACTTAGCCAAAGACACACAACGAAGCCACACACGACATTCGCATTCAGTTTGGACTGATCTCAAAGCCTCCTCTCTTTCCATGTCTCCATGCTGCTTATCCTCAACTCGTTGGAGCCTCAGTTTCAATGTCTTTTAAGTGACCCTACACTGCCCTGCCGACGTCATTAAGTTGTTAAAATCATTAAATAAGAGCTGGAGTCCAAAGAGCTGTCGATTCTACAGGGCCGGGCAGCTGTGGTTTATTACGATTCTCTAACGAGATTACCAAAATAAAATCTTCACACATTGACCTGCATTCGTGAACTCCATGGTGAGTACGGGCATATAAAGCGCGGACACTTCGGTGACACTCATTTTCTCTCCTGCCTCCCCCTAGTTCATTATTTGTTTGTCCTCTCCAAGAACAACCTGACAGAGACGCCTCCTGGAACGCCATGAGGCGAGCCTTCTACCCACTTTGCGCGCCTCGAGCTCCTCGCCTGGTCTGCGCGAGTCTAAAGTCACAACAAAGCAGAAAGAAAACCATCTCCATTCAGAAAAGTTAAAAAAAAAAAGAATATATATCTATCTATATCCACAGGGGCTGCAGGATTAACGTCTACTTTCAATGACCTACTTTGAGTCGAGGCTGCCTTTTTAGGGGGCTGTCCCCACAAGGGTCAGACAAGAAAGCCAGCAACCAGTCTGGCCTTTGGGCTTTTGCAGCCATCAGTCAGGGGCCCCAGCTCCAGAGCGAGAAGATCGAAAGCATTTTGTCTTTTCATGTTCTATGCGTAGATGTCTTCAGTCTTTTTTCCAACAGAATGAAGGGATCGCTAAAAACCGAGTTAAAGGAGCTGGCCTTTTTTATGCCAGCGGGAGCTTTATAAAAAGCATAACGTCGCATGCTAGAAAACCCTGTTTTGCTTGGGGGCAGCTCTTTCCTAATGAGCGTTGGTGACAGCGAGGTGACCGCTCAGATGGAGCTGGCCTACCTAGTTTACCTGAACAGCTTGGGGAGTGCGAGAGGCCCGGGGCTGAGGTGTCCGTCTGCTGCCCTGGGGGGCCGTGGAGGCATCGCGGAGGCTCCGGGAGCTGCCCGCGCGTCAGGCCGTGGGCCGAGTCATTCTTAGCGCGGAGCTGCGTCCTTCAGCAGAAGGCCCCTCCTAGGTCTGTTTTGGGCTTGGTTTCCTGTGCAGCGCAGCCACAGACCTCTGCTGGCGTGACCTGTGTCCGGGGGGGGCTTCCTCCTCTTGAGCCGAAATGCAATCCATGAAGCCACAGAAGGCCGAGGGCCCCCAACCCGAGGGGTGTCCTTAAAGATACACGATGCCCTTATGCAGCACTTTGCAATTTCCCGAACACGCTGAACTAACATTCACACGTGAAAGGTGGGCTTTGCTAGACTCATTTCACGGGCACACAGAACACTAATTGTCTTGTGACCTGATGTTGCCAATGGCTTCCTGGGCCCACCCAATGCACATGGACCAGATCCCTCAGGTGTTAGGAGGGGAATGTGGGGACGGGGATGAGACCTGCCTGGCTGTAGTTCCTGCTGTGTTCGTCATTAGTTATGTGATCTTGGGCCAGTTTTGGTTTCTTTTTCCACTAATTTTCTTTCTGTGATGGAGGGATTGTATAGATATGTAAATATATGCACACACGCACACATGTGTGTGTGTGTGTGTGTGTATGAGATATTTCAAGAAATGAACAATGTCATGTAAACAAAGACTTGTTGTGATGTTTTGGGGGTCTGTCAGGAGCTCAGGGCATTTTAATTTCTGTCCTCCTTCACCTGGTTCATTTATGCTGGTACAAGTCCTCACAGGTGACTGCTGTCCTCGTCTGGCCATTGCCACGTGAAACTCTGGTTTTACATCAGTTGATGCTGAATTCCATAACAAACACCAGCAAGCGTCACTTAAATTCACGATAGAGGTTTATATTTTCCTGGGTGTCCAACTCTGGCTTTGACTTAGCATGCACTCTAACGGCAACGCTAACGTAACCCTCTTTACACATTAGCAACGTGCCCGGCGCTGTGCCCAGTCGTTTGCTGGCCTTACCTGACTAACGCTTACCAGTGATCGCATGAGGAAAATAAGTTTGATCCCATTTTTAACAGTGAATCGCCTAGAGAGAGCCAAGCGATTCACCCACTTTATCAGTTAGCATTGGCTGCAGTGGGGGCTCGAAGCACTGACCACTTTACTTAGTTTGCTAGTGTGTGGTTCACAGGGCTGGGCCTGTGTCGGTTTCCTGGGCCCCGTCACGAAGGTCTACAGAGCGGTGGCTCAGACCACAGGCATTTGCTGACTCAGAGCTCTGGAGGATGGGCGCCAGAATCCAGGTGTTAGCAGGACGGTTTCTTCTGAGGAAGGATCTGTCCCAGGCCTCTCTCCTTGGCTGATACATGGTAGTCTTCACCTTTATGAGGCATTTTCCTTGGGTCTGCATCCACATTTCCCCTGCTTTGAAGGAAGCCAGCCGCCTTCGATTGGGGTCCCCCAGTGACCTGATTTTAATGTGAACCCCTCTTTAAAGGCCTCTTCTCCAGCAGGACCACATTCTGAGGCACCGGTGCTTGAGTTTGGTGGTGTCGGTGGGGCACAATCCAACCCATAGTGGGCCCCGGTCACCTGGGCTCTGCTGGTGGGTTGACAGGCATGTGGGTGACCTGAGATTGTCACATTCATGGGTCTGTTGATTGACAGAGAGTCAGCCAGATGCCTCAGTTTTCCTCCACATGGCTGGTCATCATGCACCCTAGACGGGCTCATTCACCTGACGGGCTCCGGACCCCAAACACAGCCAGAGAGGAACCCCCCCGCCCCCACACCAGCCTTTCCAAATCTCTGCTTACACCTGGTTTGCTGTGGTCCCATCAGCCGAAAGAAATTCCATAACCAAGTCTGGAATGAATGTGAATGTGGGAGATCACTCAAGGGGCAGATACGAGAAAGGGAATGATGATGGTGTTTATTGGGAAATGGTCTAATACCCAGGTTGGCATCACAGAGTGGCTGCTCTGCAGTGGGACCCAGGCCTCAGGGTGTGACAATTCCTGCATCCTATCAAAGGAGAAATGAAGGTAGTTTGGTATCGTGAGAACGTGGTTAATAGTGTATATTAATGTTTATAGTTTCCCCCTGCAATTAATTAATTAATTAATGCTTATTCAATATTTATTAGGTACCAAGCACTCTGTTAGGTGCTGAAAATACAGTTAGGTGAACGGCACCTAATCCTTGTCCTCATGGAGCTGAAAGTCTGGAGGAGGAAAAATAAATGAATGGACTTCACAAACATCAACAACACTACAATTTGTGGCAAATGCAATGCCTAGGACCTGATCAGACACTCACTCATCTGGAACAGTTGCTGACGCCCCCTACGTGCCGTCCACCAGGCACTGGTCTAGAAGTGGGGATACAGAGGTGAGTAGCAAAAGCTTGACCCGACCCTCACAGAGCTTCGGCTCTAATGGAGTAGAGAGGCGATGTGTTCTAAGAAATGATGACTGGGGTGACGTGTGCTCTGAGACAGGAAGGAAAGGCACCCACAGAGCACGAGAGGCAATGTGTTCTGCTCTGGGGGTTCAGGAAAGACTCCTCTTGGGAGGCCTTTACGATGAGTTGCCAATTGCTAGACTGAAAGAGAGGAAAGAGGGAGGGGAGAGGAAGGGAAGGAAGGAGGGAGAGAAAGGAGGAGCGAAGAGGGGAGGAAGGAGGATGAGAAGGGGAGGACTGAATATAGGGTCAGGAAGAAAACATTCAAGGCCAGAGGGGTCGTCTGTGTAGATGCCGGAGTGGAAGAGACAGCGAAGCCCACCAGGGCGAAAGGCGACTGGAAGGAGGTGAGAACAAGGGACAGCATGACACCAAAGCATCTAGAAAGACAGGTTACGTTCCCCCTTAGTCTGAGCCCAGCCACCCACAAGTCCAGCCCATGTCTCCCTCTTCCTGTCTGTCCTACATTTCGCAGGCTATGAATCATCTCTTTGGGTGACAATTCATTGTGCGTTAATCGCTTCCTGAGTTCTTGTCTCTCGCTCTCTACGCTCCGTCCCCTGCCCGCGCAGTTTATGGGGCCTTGAGACCCTGCGTCATACTGAGGGCCTTGGAAAAATCCAGAGAGGTTGGTGTTTGGACGGCCAGGTCAAAATTACCCAGACGTGTCACCGGAAGGCTGCCTGGCTTTGGGCAAAGGACTTGACCGTTCTGAGCCTCCTACATAAAATGGAAATGAGAACGCTTACTCGGAGGAGTGACTGTGGGGGTTAAACTGCTTACCTCTGGCAAAGCGTCTATACTGTACTTGGCACCTAGTTAACCTCAGCTGCCTTGGTTTTCCCTGGGGCCCCTCACCTGCCATGAAGCTCTGGGGCCCCCGGGTGCTAACTGATGGACAGCGATGCACCATGTCTGTGAAGAAAGCCGCGTGCCAAGCTGCTGCCTGGGCCTGGACGGGACATTTCTGGGTCAGCACCTGACACAGTGAGTTTGCTGAGTTTTCACCTTCTGGCTGGTCCCCTCAGATGAAGCCTTTAGGTAGGTCGTGTGGAAGAATGACAAGAAAACACAAAACGTCAGAAAAAGAAAGGGCAGGACTTTTAAGGCCCATTCATGCTGAGGTGGGACCAGGAGGGTCCTGGGGCGGCTCTTGTAGACCCTGCAGGGAGGGGGTCAGGCTTCGCAGTTCCACTGGCCTTGTCTACCTCCCCCAGGCCCCATGCATGCATGAACTGCAGCAAGTTATCTAACGTAACGGAGTCTCTCATTTCTCACCTTTACACAGAGGTGTGGCCCCACTAACCTCATAGCATTTTTCAATTGATTACAACGTGAATTGATTACATTATCTTGCAAATATAGGTAGACAAGGAGGTATGGGTGTGGCCACATGTCAACAATCTGGAACCCATTCAAACAGGTCTTTAAATATTTTGTCAACGTCTATGCCTTTAATGCACAGGAGGAGAAACTAAGATTTTTATCTACACTTTAAGCATTACTTTCTTATTTTTAAGCTTTTTATTTTGAAATAATTCTAGACTCAGCTGAAAAGGCCAAAATAGGAGAGAGGGGTCCCCGGGAGTGCCCGCCCCATCACCCAGTTTCCCTTCCCAGAGAAACCGATTTCTCATGAATAAACATTCTTTGCAGAAACAGATGTAATTTTTAGTTCAATCCCTCTCTCTTTAAAACTGAGACAATGTGTTGGCGGAGAAAAAGAGACGACAACGTCTGACCTAACGCTATCACTTTCCTGCTATTTTTGCTCCTTCCTCAGTTTTCTTTAGCAATTTTTTGGAACAAAACAAATTTAGGTGATTAAAAAAACTGCTGATCTTAGGAAGCACTGTGACACCATGTGGCACTGGGCTTCACTCTTTGGGTGGGTGTGACTGCCAAGGTCAGACTCCCATCACGCAGCTGATCTTGCGGCGGTGTCGAGGCCTGGGGTTGCGCTGTTCGAGTTGCGGGATTGTCTTCTTTAATGGACCAAAATCCATGTATTCTATTCTTTCTTTACCGGTCACGTGAGAGCTGAGCTCCTAAGTGGAGACGTGGGTTAATTAGCACCAGCTCGTCTGGTCGATTGCAGTGTAGCAGCTGTTCCTGTGGCACCTGGGGCAGTGTGACTCCAGGCCCCCGAGAGGGGCTCACCTCACACTAATTGCCTTTTCCTCCGACCTCGTCTCTGGCTCCTTCAGTAAACACGTCCGAGCCTCCCCCGATCAGCTGTGGTCTCTTCCTTGTCACATGAGCACTTTTCCTCCCGAAAGGGGAAGCGGGGCATGAGCTCATGTTGTGTCCTCGGCTGGGTTTCCGATGGGCTCAGTTTCGACGGGGTCCGTGCCGTGAGCTGGACAACTTTGTGTCTGCTAAGAAGTAGCTTTCGGGGGAAAATCTAACCTAAACACAGCTGACATTCGAACGCATCCGGTGATGTCTGGGGAGCTATAGCAGGTGGGGTTGCTCCCCTACAGGTTCATTCCCTCCAGGAAGCATCTTCGGGGGCCTACCACTTCCTGGCCCAACTCCTACCGCACACCCCGCAGCAAGCCAGACCCCAACACGGGCAAGCCCAGGGCTCGGCGTAAAGCTCACAGGTCCGAGGAAAAGGGCCATCTTTCTGAGCATGGTTGCTGACTTTGGACAAATGTCCTGGCCGAGTTTTGTTGCCTTCAGACTAAGTTCTCTGGGAACCACAGAGGTGGAGGTGATAGATAAATGCAGGCAGACTTTCTTTCCTAAAATTTCCCCTCTGCTTCCTTGGCATCCTTTCATTCTTTATTCGCAGAACGGATAGCTTGTTTACCAGTGAATAAATAGCCATTGAATATGAGTTCATCGCTCAGCGCACGCTTTTTCCCCAGAAGGACCCTGGTGCCTGCTAGACATTATTCTAGGCATTTCACGCAAGTACGTGATTTAATCATCACAACGATGCTTCCCTGATGGCGCCATTATCACTATTGCCCGTTTAGACAAGCCAAGTCTCGGAGTCACCAAGGTCTTACCACACCGGCGGCAGGTGGAAAGGACCCAGCCAGGTGTAGGTCTTGAGGGAAGGGATGTCTGAGGAGAGGTAACCCCGTGACGGCGTCCCAAGACAGGGAGAACTTTGGGAGCATGTAGGTCTATGAAAGTACAAATTCCCTGGGGGTGGCTGGAGTTATTCCTCGTCTTGGAAGTCACTGCCACGCGAAGAACACACCGCACACCACCCAGGGCTAGGGGCATGGCGCTGGCTGTAGCCTAACCCTCTGATTTCCAAATGAGGATGTGGAGCCCTACCAAGGTGAAGTGAGCAACCGCCACGGGGAGCTGAGAGGAGAACCAAGACGGAGGCCCAAGTTCAGACTCTTAGCCAAACCCCTTCTCAGAGCAACACAGCCTGTGTCCCTATCCTGCATGTAAACGGCAGTCACCGTTAGCCACTTATCTTGAGTAGAGCCCTGTTTAGACAAATCTGGCCAGAAATGTGACATCATTCACACACACAAATCTGCTATCAGCTGTTTGCCAAATACTTTTCCCGGAGGTTAAAAACACTGTAATATTTTTAAACCATGTGGGCAAAATCTCTCCCTCTCTGCTCAGGGGCTGAATCCTTGCCAGGGTTGCTAAATTGGCAGGGCAAAGGGCCCCATCTGTCCTCACATCGGCTGAATGTAGGTCTTGCAGTGAGAATCGGATTAAGAAAAAAAGAAAACAGCACCCACGGCACTAAAGAGTCCTTAATTAACAAATAATCTACGGGGGAGACGGTGGGACAGGAGGGCTCGAATAGTAGATGAGAGGGAGGGAGCCAAGTTTAACACCCAATGTGGAAGAGGGCTTTGGCTTTCCACCTCTCTCTTCCGTTCTCTCCTCTCTGTCTCTTTCTCTTTTTAGTTTTGTTTTTTATGGGAGGAAGGAGAAGGAAACCAAATGACTTCCCTCTCTTTAAGGCAAACAGCAATAATAGTATTACAGTATAGATAGAGTCACTTAACAATTTTCAGATTCTTGTCCTGAACGTTTTCTTCATTGGCTCTGTAATGTACCAGCCCCTCAGCATAATTTTTGAGACGCAACAAGTCAAGTTTCAAGTCCTGTCTGGATCCACAGCTGGTGGAGCCCCGAGCAGGGACAAGCCTGGGTGTGCGCCCTCAGGCCGCCTGCGCAGGTCGGGTGGTTTTCCATTCTTCAAATGCTCTCCTGTTCCTCAAGCCTTTGGGCTTGACTGGAATGACACACTGACGCTTGGAGCCTCCCTCTTGCTGACAGACAGTCTCGGGACTTTTCTTAGCCTTCCTAATTACGTGAGCTAATTCTCTGTCTGTCTATCTATCTATCCATCCATCCACCAGCAATCCATCCTTCCGTTCCTCTACCCCTCCATCCACCCTTCCTTTTATCTATCTATCACCCACCCCTCCATCCATCCATCCTTTTATCTATCTATCTATCTATCTATCTCTCTATCTCTCTATCTCTCTATCTTTGAAGAACCCTAATGCACTTGTGTACAAACTATTTACACTGCGGTAAGGATAAGAGAAGAAAGGGGTTTGGCAAAGAGATGTCCAGTTATGAAACTGAAGGCATGAGAAGGAGGCAAAGGTACTGGCTCTGGGGCTGAGGAAGGTGAGGACTCCCATACTGATGGAATGAGATGGTCTACGTGCTGCCTCCGGCACTGGCACCACTCGGCACACGCTGTGGCGTCGATGTGATTGTGCTGCAGGAAACGGAAGGTCACTGTGGTTAAAAGGATTTCTAGTGTGCGGAGCCTGAAAAGCACTCCAAGTCCGCCTGACTCCAAAGCCAAATAAACGTCCGTGCTGACTTTACAGAGAGCCCAGGACTTTCCATTATTGTGCGCCAGAGACTTAGGCGGGTTTCTTTTATACGTTCACAGTGCTTCGCAGTCTACAGAAATGTAGCACTCGCTGCCCCATTCAGACCTCAGGACCTGACTTGTGATGAGGTCCTGCCTTTAATTTGACAAGTGAGGATGCTGTGAGTCGCGCAGCTGGAGGGGCCGCAGGGGCATGCTGGGGCCCAGGCCTCCTGGTGCCAGGCCGTGAGCCTCACCCCCTACTCAGGGCCTCACCCCGGAGCTCGGCGGCCTTGGCGCTTAGCAGAGTTTAGGCTCTCACGTGAGCGGGTAGAGCCACGAGCGTGGGTGGGGAAGCTTACCTAAGAAAGTCTGTCTTTCATAAAGTCGAAGAAGCAGGGCTTTGTGTAAACGGGCAAACAGGACTGTGCAAATGCGCCCGCAGAATCTCTGCAATGATGTGTATAAATTACACGGAGGCTTTGGATTTAGAAATTAAATCCTTAAACTCTGTTACTCCTTAAAACGCTCCAGCGAACTGGGATGGCTTCAGCTTGCTGGAGATTGGCGTTGGTCCATGGAGTCGGCCAGGTTTTAGCAGTGTTCCCGTGCCCGGGCAGGCCTCTCCAAGCCCTCAGTTCCGTCCTTCACTTCTTCCATAAGGACACCCACGGGGCTGTCGCCATCCAACGTTCCTGGCCACGAGTAAGATGTATTTGTTTCATTTCTTTGTCACCACATTGACAAGGCAATGCTTAAGGTTACGCCAGAGATGTTGCAAGTAGGCCTTGTGTATTTCAGTCACATCTATTGCCTGTGGTTAGGAGCCAAAATCTCCTTAACGCTACTCTTGGCGGGGCCGTTCTCCCAACCAGAGTGGTCGAATGTCCTACCTTAGGCATGCGTGTCCGGACCCCTCAGGGTCAGGTTGTGAGTATGAGAATACAGCAGAAAACCGGGCACACTCTGCGACCACTGAAACCTTCAGGGAACGTCCCGTTCGTGCCAGGTCTCTGGTAAATGCTAGAAGGACAAATAAATCCCAGCTCCGGCTCTCACGCAGCTTGCCATGAGGTGGGAGACCGATAAACAGACAAGTGGCTGGGTGAGTGAAAAGCTGAGACGCGCATAAAGGTTTGGGAATAAACCCGATAATCTTCAGGAGCTGAGGATCATGATAAACACTCACATGCCACTTGCCGGGGCAGCTGTCATAAGGGCTTCACAGACACTAACTCTGTGAGGTCGGTTCCTGTCATCCCTGTTTTACAGATGAGGAAACTGAGGCACAGAAAGGTGAGTGACCTGAGGTCACCCTTCAGAGTGACCTGAGATTTAACCCCAGGGGGCCGGGCTTTCCAACCTTGCCCTTCGCTGCTCTCGGGCACCATCTCGGCTAGAGGCCGGCGGGCCAGCGCTTGGTAAACCAGCCAGAGGAAGGGGAAGCCCACTGCGCGCAGAGGCGGTGTCGACAGGGCCCGGTCCGAGACGGAGGATGATCCTTTGGATTTGAAATCCACTGCAAGGACGAGAGGCGGCCTGCATTTTGCAAGATAAGAGTCCAGAGGTTTATCTTTTGTGACCCGTTACATTTAGCTTCGAACCACTAGCTCACATGTCGGAAGGGGCTACTTTCCCTCTCATTAAGTGTTTCAACCATCATTTGTTGAGCACCTACTATGTGCCCGGCACTGGGTCAATGAATAGGGACAGACACAGAGTGAAAACAGGGTGAACCAACAGATGATGACTGGCGGGACACAGGCATTCAGGTGTTTGTTTGTTTTTTAATGTCTAAGCACAGTGTGCTGGCATCCTCTGTGGCCTTTTAGCCGCAGTGACCTTCGGTTTCCTGGGGCACAGCCGCGTCCTCGGAGCCTGTGGGGCTTGCCTTCAGGCCATGTGTTTTCTGGAGTTCTGTGTTTTTCAGTATGATTGATTGACAGAGGCACACAGAAACTCCCTGCCCCTCCCCCGCCTTAGGTGGTAAGTTACCAGTGAGGAGGGGCGCGTCTGGGTCTCACTTCGTTGTGTCCTAAGCACCTGGTCCACGAGCGCAGGTAGGAAAATCAGACTATTTCAGGACGTGCGATGAAGAAATAACACAATGTGCTTTGAGTCATATAACGGGGGGCTCATTTAAAGTGAAGCAGTGGCCAGAGCGAAACCTCTCTGAGGGAGTAACAGCTTAAATAAGACACGCAGGAAGAACAGGGAGACAGCTGGAGGCGAGAGGGGAGAGAACGTTCTGGGGGTGGCAGGGAGACCCCAACTGTTGGTGGCATCCCATCTTTCTCGTGCCAAATAGTGGTTTCCTTAAAGCTCTGTAGAATGCCATTTCGGGAAGTCCTGTTTCTGTTTTGTAAAATGACTCATGCAAAAGAGCTATTTTGTTGTTATTGCCACTAAAAAATAAATTCAGAATGGAATAACTTGGAATCATTTTTATGTTCATGCGTGGTTTTTTATATGAAATGATAGAACTGCAAGTTTAATTTTTTTATGCCATTTTAAAAATGATTTTTTTCTTGCTGACTGATGTCGGCTGCCTACCCTGAGCCTGAGGGGATGGTGCTACTTTCAACCCCCTCCACCTCCCTCTTCGTCAGCCATATACAGGAGGAGGTGCGCGTGGCCCCCTAGGCGGCCGGGTGGGGCTGCCAGGATAGCACAGCCGCCCCTGTCTCTAGGACGTGGTCCCTCTGCCCAGGGCAGCTGCTGCAGAAGGAGCATCACACCCGTGGGGTTGAGCCTCTGGGTGTCTGACGCTGCTTCTCGGCTGTGCCACTGGGAGACTGTAAACTCTCGGAAGCTCAGAGCCCTGAACTGGGAGAAATAAATGACACAGTTATCTGACATGTCTGTTAAAAGGCCCGGCGCATGGTAGGATTGTAGTCCGTATCAGTCCAAGCCAGCCTGGTCCCTGCCGGCTTTGTCTCTTACTTTTCTTTAATTCAGCCCTAAATGTTTCCTGCATCTGGGACCCCTGAGTCCCATGAAGAACGGTGGGCACATCTAGTAAACTCTTCGGGATGGAAACGGGGGTCAGGCACACACGCTCGACCTATAAACATGCTTTTTCAGGAAGCAGAGCATCCTAGATCAGATGGTGGTGTTTGCCACGCAGGTTTGTTCTTGGACCGGAGTCCATCATGGGCTGGACAAGTGGCTTAGGGAGGAGGGACTGCGCTCCAGTGGATGAAAAACTGGACCAAGCAACGTTCCCCTTGGGTGCACCCCAGGCTGCAATGCTACAGCGGGACCCGTGTGGTCAGCGCGACATCTAACAGCAGAGAGGCCAGGATGGCTGGCCCAAGTGCAGGGCATGGGCGCAAGGGAGGTGCCCTCGTGGAGCACAGAGGGCAGGGGTGGCCTTCGGAGTAGGGATCAGGGAAGGGTACAAGAAATTCAGAAGACTTTGCCTGGGCCTTGTTTTATAGCAAGCGTTTCCAGATCAGCAGATATAAAACAGCCCCTGGGAATCACCAGCATTGACAGGGGTCAGGCATGGGGTCTGGAGGCTGAAGCCCCTCTACGGTGAGAGAGAGGAGAAATGAACAGAACATGTGCCGACACTGTTGGGACCTGTCTGTCCTCCCCGGTCAGTGGGACCCTGGGAAAGATTAGCCGCCCTCAGACCTGGCATCACTTTTCTGCTCGCTCTTACAACAAATTGCTAGAAAATGTGCGGCTTAAACAACACAATTTTTTAGTCTTCGATTTCTGCAGGGCAAAAGTCCACACTGAGTCCCACTGGGCTCAAATTCAAGTGCGGGCAGGGCCGGGTTCCCTTCGGAGGCCCTAGGGGAGCCTTCATTTCCTTGCCTTTTCAGCTTCTCTATGTGGGGGTGTCCAACCTTTCGGCGTCTCTGGGCCACACTGGAAGAAGAGTTGTCTTGGGCCACCCGTTAAATACATCATGATGCGCAATCACGCATAAAAAAATCTCATAGTGTTTTAAGTAACTTTACGATTTTGTGCTGGGCCACATTCATAGCCACCCTGAGCTGCATGCGGCTGGTGGGCCACGGGCTGGACACCTCTGCGAGGCACCCGCATACCCTGGCCCGAGGCCCTCCCTCCGTCTTCAAATCCAGCAGCGCTGGGGCCCTCAGACCCTCTCTCCTGCCTCCAGCTGCCACATTTACGGACCCCAGTGATGACACTGGGCCCATTCAGATAATCTCCCTTCTGTAGGGTCCACTGCTTAGCCCCCTGAATTCCATCTGCAGGCTTGCTTGTCCCTCGCCACATCACCTAACACTTTAGGGGCACCCGATTTTGGGACATCAACATCGTGGGGCTGTTTTTCTGCCTTCCAAGATCAAATGTGCTGTGTAAGGAAAGTGTAAGGCTCTGGGCGAGTTTTGGGAGCCGTGGGCTTGGCTTTCAGCGTTGTCGTCCATGAGCCCAGACATTTTACCTGCGCGTAACCTGTTTCTTCGCCTGCAGACTGGCAGCCCTGTCTGGGGACAGAGTGAGAAGAGCAGGGACTGGCGGGCCTGTGTTCCTGCCTTTCTCTGTCTCTAGATGGGGTCGCACACGTGCATATTTACCAAGACATTTCAGACATTACGGCTCCAAAAGGAGGAAATTTGAAGACAGGTATAGTGGAAAGCCCACCTGTCTCCAAATCTTAAGAGTTCCAGGCCAAGCATGTCTTTGGACAAATCATCCTCTTTCTGCTTCTCAGTTGGATCCTCTATAAAGAGAGCCATGTAGGGTCTGAACTCCTGGACCTCCAGTGTCCTTCTAAGAACAGGGCTTCAATCACTGTAAATAAAGCCAAAGGGGCCCCTGGTGGGGGAAACTAAGGCACAGTCCCGGGGTTTGCTTTTGTGTGGACTACCCAAAAGTTACCAGCCAAGGACCACATGCCAGGGCTCCGTGGTGAATCAGCAGAGACGCCAGCATAAACGCCAGGGGTTCCCTGGACAAGGGACAGACTTCATTCAGCCCTTCCAAGGCACTCCTGCAAGTACCCAGAGTCTGAGAGCTGTAGGGGTACTGGGGGAGAATAGAGTGTACGTCATCTGCGTACCCACCCCATGGACATTATGGGCTGTCCCAGTCATGGTCATTCAGTCGCTCCTTCCAATCTTTAAATGTATACCGGGGCAGTTGGGGATCACTCGTGTACAGTCAAGG
>PVJD01005879.1:0-107423 GCA_004026545.1 Mormoops blainvillei | reverse complement strand
GATTGTTTATTACATTAGATTGGGTCATCAGATTGGTGCTGACACACTGGTTTTGAATGACTCAAATTGTTTATAGACAAAGACATCCAAAAAAGATCTATCTAGCGCACACTAGGGACACCCCAGCTCCTTCTAATTCTGAGATGTTTTATTACAACAGTCCATTTATTTATTCATTCATTGATTTATTAGTTGAGGGCTCCCATGGGCCATCACTGCTCTAGGAATGAGGGGCAGAGCAGTGGACATGGAGAACTGTTTGCCTTTATGGATCTTGCATTCTCATGGGAAAAACAGATAATAAACTAACTGGCTAACTAAATACTTAATATAATTTTAGGCAACCACTTTGAAAGAAAGTGCTCTGAAAGAAAATGAATTAGCCTAAGGATAGAGAGTTGAGAGACACAAAGGCAGAATTAATGGGATGGTAGGGAAGACCTCTCTAAAGAGGTGACTTGGGGACAGAGTGCAGTACTGAAGGGTGGTGAGCTAGAGGAGGAGGACAGTGGGTGCAAGGCCCTGGGTGGGAATGTGCTCCAAGGGTTTGGGGAACTGTAGAAAGGCCAGCATAGCTGGAGCTGTAGAAGGGAACCGAGAGTAGTGGAGAAGCTGAGGAGTTGGGCCACTCCATGGGGTCGGTGCACCACAGAAACAACAGTGACTTTCATTCTGAGTGTGATGCAAAGTCACTTGAAGGCTTTGAGAGAGGGAATAAAAAGGTTATCAAAAGCTGGAAGAGGCAGGGAAGGTGCCTTGAAAGTCAAGGGGCTGAGTAGAGTCCTGCAGAGAGAGTCTGCCTAAACAGAAGCCAAGGAAAGGCAAGCTAGGTGGGAACAATGGCAGGGAGAAGTCATCAGGATGGGGGCTCACTTGACTAGAGCAAATGTGGAGCAAGGCAGAAGAGGAGAGGGGGCCAGTTTAAGGAAAGGGTTGGCTTACTCTCTTGTTATATCATGGTCTATCCAAAGGCAGCATCAGTTTTAGTCCAGAATGGAATCAAGGCTTGAGAACCCTGGAATTGAGCTTGGTTCTGACATTGACTTGTTATACAATCTTGGGCAACTCACCTTTCTTCCTTGGGGCTCGATGCTGTCATATGTGCAATGGACATCTTAAAGCAAGAATGGCTACAAGTAGGTTGGTCCTGTGTTACATGTCCTTAGGGATTGCTCGATGCACCAAACACTGGGAGGGGAATACTCCTCGCTTAGCCTCCTTGTGGCTTAGCGGAATCCAATGACTTGCCCATGGTCCACAGCCAGCCACAGGAGATCTTCCAGGAGACCATCAAGAAGGCTCCCCCCAGCCCTGCCTCCTGTCTGGTAGACCTCTCACCCATCATGTGAAAATGGGTAACCCAGAAAGGACATGAGGGGTGGGGTACTATAATTGCTGGGGTTTGACACATATAATACCTCTATTTTATGATGAAGCAAAGAAATAAAACTCTTTCACAAATAGAGGCTCCAGATAATGTTAACGTGGTTCCTTCAGGTTATGGGGATGCAGAGTCTAAGCTCAAATGACCAGCTGGATAAGATGGGTCCCACCTGTGGTTGGACACCAGACCATCACCTTGCTCTGGTTTCTGGGCCTTTTCTAGCCCATAAGTTCTCTTTCTAGGACACCTTTCTAGGGATTTAGGGTTGATCAGGACTGTGTGCAATAAGAATCACTGAATGTTAGAGCCTGGAGGAATCTCTGAGACCCAAAGTGGGGGACAAGTACGTGAGACAGAGAGACTTGGCCAGGGTTACACAGCCATGCACTGCTGCGTGCCGGTCATGGCCAGGGAAGAGGAAACCTGGGCTTGGAAGTTCCCATCACTGCTCCTGGTGGTCACACTGCTTCCTGCCCATTCATCAGTGTCCCCAGAAGGTAACCTTGAACACTATCCCAGGAGCCCAATGATGTCCCAGGGTCATACATGGATGATGCGGGGGGTGGGGCAGTCCATAAATTTGATGGATGCTACTTAGTAGCATCTTATCCAAGAGTATTTCAAATATAAAAAGCTTAGATTGGGGACATGCATCTTCGAAGGAGATTCTAGAATTTGCCACTTGCATTTTTGGATATTTATACTCTGCTTCACTAGTTCAGCTACAAAATCCAGGCATGTCCCCTCCCCTAGACCTCCTTTGCTTGTAAATACAGAACTTGCTTCAAAGAAATAATATATGAATGCCCCATGAAGTAACTCTTACTGGGACTAAACTAATAAGCCATGGAGTTTTTAATAGACCCTTTGCTGGGCCATGCTTTGCTAGGGTCTTGTCACCAGTCCAGGTGACTGGTTAAGGGTGAAAAGTCACCCCCTACATCCTTCCATTACTCCTCCATTCTGTTGACGTCAGAATGGAAGGAAGTTGTGACCTGCGCCCCACATTCACTGCTTCCTGACACCAAGTACCATATCGGTGCCTTTCCCCTCACTGGGGCCTTTTCTGCCATGTGTCCACCTTCATTTTTCCATACCCAGAACCTGGCTCTCTGTGAGGTCTTTAGCCCAAAGTGCTGTCTCTCTAGAAGTTTATGATAAGACGTGATTCACATGAAGATCTGAGACAGAGACATGAGAAGAAAAAGGGAGAGGGGACAGAGCATTGCACTTGGATTTAAAATTCTGACTTGGGTATATATTCACTGAGTAGAGTCGCCTCACCTCCCTGACTCCCCCACCGGCTGCATGGAGGCTTGTTAGGAGGGCTAGATGCCTGGGGTTAGGAGTTGAAGTGGCGTGCAAAAGCTCTGCACATGATTGAGAGGCCAGTGCCTGACACATTGGGCCTTCCCGGGCACTTACACAGAAGGAGCACAGAAGAGCCCAAGCCAGGGAGCTGAGCTGTTGCTGGAGCCATGAGGAGTGGGACAGCGACTGAGGATTTAATGAGATGACAAGTCAAGCGCCTCCAGTTCTTTATGCCAATGAGGGCCTGTCTCTGTACCTGGGACTAGCACTGTTTATGAAGTGCAGTTTGTCCCCAGTGAGCATCTGTTTTGCTTCTCTCAGCACCAGCCTCTCTGGAAATTTCCAACAGACCCTCTGTGGGTGCTACAGAGCGATGCCTTCCCAGCTTGGCTGCAAACCGCCTTCCAGCAGGGGACTCTTTCTGAATCCTAAAATGTGCTTCATTTAAGTGCTTCAGTTAGTGCTAGGAGAGGGAACATGGAGGTGGCTGGTGGGGAGGGAGTGAAGGAGGAGAGGACTGGGGCGCACGATGGAGGCGCAGCCTGGTCCTGGGTCCCTGAACGCTGTGGCAGGCAGTGCACAACAAGGCTGCCTCTGTCTGCACAGGTCTCTAAGGAACCTCACCTGTCAGTCAGTAGGCTGGCTCAGCACCTTATTTCTCAATCAGCTTCTTGTGGCTCGGCGTGCTTGGCCAGTGATGGGTGCAGCCGCTGAGCCAAGCAGCCAGGTAGCTATGGTCATGTCGCTTCCAGAGAGGAAGGCTCATCATTCCTGCGATGTGGAGACTTAGAATGTCCCCACGGTCCTTTCCCCTCGTGCCTTCGTGTGCTCACATGTAGTTATGGAGCACCTATTCATTGCCAGGCCTTGGGCCCCCTGGGGACTCACTAGTAAGCAGGAAACAGCTGGCTCTGCCTCTCCCAGTGCCATTGTTGCTGGCCGGCCTAGTCTCTCACCTGGATTACAAACAGAGCAAGCCTGGGGTGAAACAGACGGACCCTGGAGCCAGACCACCTGGACTCGGCTCTCAGCTCTGCCACTTCCCTTCTCGGTGACTTTGGGCAAGAACCTTTCCTTTCCAAAGCTCTCATCTATAAAATGGGGATAAGAATAGTACCTACCTTATGCGGTTGGTATAAAATTTAGTAGGCTAATGAGTGTAAAGAGCTTGGAATAGGACCTGGGACGTAGTAATAGAAGGATAAATAACATTGTCAAGCTGCTTTTTGTGTTGCCCTCTTCCAACTGTTCTCTACAGCTTACCCTTTTAGTCTTTCCAAACAATAGGTCAGATCGTGGTAAAGTCATTCAAAGGTTCCTCTTGGCTTAAAGTTCAAACTTTTCCGTGGCCTTCAGACCCCTGCTTCTTTACACCTTATTCCCCTCCAGGTCATGTTGCCCACTGCATTCCCTTGCCCCCTCTTCTCTCCCTGCCTTGTAGCCACCCAGGTAGCCTGTCATTTGCTAAATGTGCCATTCTTTCTCATACAATGCTCTATCTGGGGGACCTTTCCTATTGCCTCCTTACCTCCCAGGAGACCTGCCTGGGTCCTTCAAGAGGAGGCTCAAGCCTGTGTTTGAAGACCTCCTCCATTTCTCCTTTCCGAATCAAAGCCAGCCTCTCCCTTGCCTGCACCCCGTTGACTCTTCACCTCAGGTCTACTGCACTGAGCAGTATTTTGTAACTGCCCAAGCTAATGCGTGTCTTCCATTGAACCCTGTGTCCCCTAGCCATGTTGGGTTTCTCTCTGGGCTGGTACAATTAGACCCTCAGCAAATAGTTGTTGAATAAATGAATAAACAAGGTGCTTGATGAACACTGTCAAATTGGATTAAATAAGCAGGTGATCTCATGTCATCCTTACAACCACCTCTAAAGTAGGAGAGACGATCGAAGCCAGCTAGGACGGATCTGCTGCCTTGCCAGCACAGATGACAGCTGGCTGGTCCAGGGGGCTACGAATAAGGCCCAGCTCTGCCTGACTCCTGGGACAGTGTTCATTCTCCTCCCCCATTAGCATAAGTTTCTGTGCCTGGGAAGAATTGCTTGGTGGGTGAGAAAGACTGTATTTTCTAGAGATGGCCATTGCACTATCCCCACGCCACGTGCTCTTCTGCAGTGTGACCTTGCCCACCCTCGATCAGGAGGTGGACTCTTATACCTCTTACTTTGAATCTGAGCTGGGCTTGGGCCTGCTTGGCCAATGGAATGCAGCAGAAGTACTGTTCCAAGACTTCCGCAATCAGGCCATAAGAAGCCTTGCAGCTCCTGCCTGGTTCCCTTGGAATTCTCTCTTGAGTTGTTCCCTTTGAAAAGCCAGTTGCCATGCTCTGAGATGGGCAAGCCACATGGAGAGACCACATGTAGGTGCTCTAGAAGACGACCTCAGCTGAGCTCCCAGATGACAGCCTAGCCACCTGGGACTTCTAGAGCAGTCAAATCTTCAGATGCCTTCAGCCCCAGAGGACATCTGACTGCAATCCCATCTGGGACCTGGAGTGGGAGCTGCCCAGCTGAGCCCAGTCAATGCATGAAACATGAGAGATGATGATAAATGTTTGTTTTAATTTAAGTTACTGAGCTTTGGGGTGGCAATAGATAAACACAATATTGGACTCAGCACCAATTGAAAGAGGATATGACTGTTAAGCTCCCTGTCTCTTATGATTTCTTAGAATGTGGAGAAAGGGCCTTGAGGACAGGGGGGAACTATTTGATTTCTGAGGTCCCGTTAGCCTCTGTGGTGCTTTCTCTGGTTTGCACACTGATCTGGAGCAGAGAGGAAGAAGAGAGGTAGAGAGAGGGTTGGGTTAGTTTCACAGTCCAGTTAACTTAGGCTGTAGGAAAAAACTAAGATCCGAGGGTATGGTATAAGGCCTTTACCCACATCCTGACTCAGTCCATTCTCTGACCACTCCTCCAGGAACATGGCCTAGATGCTTGATACATGGAGAAGAAAGGAAAGAAGTAGCGATGGAGCACCCACTCTGTGCCGGATAGCCAACCTCTATTACTTCATTAGCCCATCACAACAATTTGATGAGAATGACAGTATTATCCCTTTGCACAGATGAAGAAACCAAAAAGAAAGTCGTTGATGGGACCACACAGCTAGCAAGTGGCAAAGCTGACAAAGCCCAGGCCTACATCACTAATGTTGACAATGTTGGTGTGGTCTCAAAGATGCTAGGAGGAGGCTGGGTACTCTCTTCAGCCCCAATTTGCTGGTCAGGCCTGAAATCTCCTCCTCATTGCTTTGCTGTTTTGGCTTAAATCCTGACTCCTGCTGATGCTAATACCCCTGGAAGGGTGATGCATTAAAATGTTATTAACCACTAATCCTAGTCGGAGTGAGGTGTCTCCTGTGAGGCTGTTTCAATGGGAGGGAGTATGGGGTGGCGGGATGACCTGCAGAGGTTTAAGAGAAGAAGTGGGACCGGAGAAGGGCTGTAGCCCAGGCTTTTCTCCATTCCTTCATAATGGAGCTTGATGATGGGGTTGGAAAATGGAGAAGGTAGACCTTCCGTCCTGGCACAGGGCAAGCCCCACCCCCTGTCTTAGGCTGAGCTTCCCCATGCGCAGTGGCAGCTCTAGAGAATTTCTAAATCTCCAGCTAATGGCATTTATCCCTGGCACAGATGTGGGCACATTCATTCTTCTCATCAGCCTCCTTCCAGGGATCCAAGCTGCCTTTGGTTCTGGGATCCAAACTCAAGAAGTGGTATTAAGCAGAGCAGACAGCCAGGGTAGACAGGGAGGGGTGCCGGCTCCTGGTAGAGTAGTGGCTGAGGTCTCTGGCGGCAGGAGACCTGGGGCGATAGAGAGGCGACCTCTGCCCTGAGGGCGCGGGTCAGCTTGAGTGTGTCACTGGGTTTTGCCCAGTGCTTCCAATGCTCCTCTTTGGGATTGTCCAAGTCCTGGGAGGCAGAGGCTATTTAACGTGGGCTGTCTTATGAGTAGTGGGTACTAGAGGTGGGCACCGTCACTAAAGGTGGCTGGGCAGATGACCTGATTGCCTGTTCTGGCCCTGCAGAGAGGGCTGTCCCAGAAGGAGAAGGGACCAGGTAACCTCAGGGGCTGCTTACAATGCTTGGCTCACAGGCTCTGAGAAGGGACAAGGCCAGCCTGGCTCAGCAGGGTTTTAACCACCTGAGCTGAAACAAGGGGAGCAAAATACCCTGGCTGTCCTGGCACTCGCTTCGATCTCCCCGGCTTATTTTTCCTCTGCTCCTTTCGTTGTCTGACTTCCTTTGGACAAGGAGGCCTTAACTGCTCTTCCCTCACTCTCCTTCCTTCTTCCTCCTACTCATTCAACAAATATTTATTGAGCACTTAATATGCTGAGAAATGTGCTAAGTCTTGGAAGACCCAGAGGTGAGCAAAATAATGTAGTCCCTGTCCTTTGGCAGAGCAGTGGGGAGCTCCTGTAGGATGGGAGAGGGGTGACAGATGGATTATAGGGGTCAAGAAGAAAAGCTAGAAGACCGGTGGTTGGGAAGTTAGGGCAGGATCCAGCTTGGAGATGATGAGGGGTCTGCAGAGAAGGTGACAGTGGAACCAGGAAGAATAGATGGATTCTAAAAACAGTAGGAAAACACCGTAGGGCTTGATGCAGGATTGGCTGTGGCAGGTAGACAAGGGAGAGGAAAGTGTACAAAGGCAGACTTCATCCTCACTGGCTCGAGCACGTGGGTGGGCGAGTGTGCCAGTTATGGAACACTTTAGAGCAGGGCTGATTCTGTTGGACCCCTGGCTGGCAAAGCTGCCCCCATACTTGAGTGAAGGCCTCTGTACCAGTGTTTCATCTCGTTCAGGGCTAGGAACTGGGTGCAGCTGCTCTATAGCAGCTAGGAGCACTAGGGTGGGACCAACACCCTCTCCACAAAGCCTGTTCCCACCCTTTCAGCTCTTCCCAATAGCTCCCAAAAGCCTGTCTCTTATCCGCAAAGCTTCCCCGGTGCCTGCCCTCGTGCCTGCCCGCCTTCCTTTTGCTCCTCTCCTCATCATTGCAGAGCAGTGATGATTGATCTACCGGAAGGCCAATGAGCTGCCTAGCTCCGCCCACTACCCCAGGTTCTCCTCATTCTTACCCAGCCCTCTCCTGCTCCCCTCCCCCCAGATCCCTCATGGTATCCAAATACCAGGAACATCTGGGGCAATAACAGGCTTGCTTGATTTCCACCTAGGGAGAAGAGGGAGGGCCTGGCCCCGGCTGAGTCCTCTCATCGCCTCCCGCTGCCCTGGATCCACCCCACCTGGCCACCGGATGCCTCCGGGAGGCAGGGGCGTCTCAGGCTTCCGGGCCAGGGCTGCAGCCTGTAAACATTCCTGCCCCTTTTAGATGGTTGCCAGATGGGCTTGAGCCACAGCGGGGCGGGGAGGGGCTTTGGCTGGGCCTGCCTGTGGGACTTGGGGGATCCGGTTGCTGTTTCCAGCTTAGCTCACAGTAAACTTGCTGCAAACAGCTCCTCTCCTCTGCGGCTAGTCTGTGTGAGGCAAATGCCTCTTGGGGTCCTCCCTCCCTATGTGCATGAGGTCATCTGACTCCTGGGTCCCCTCCCCTTGTGCATGAGGCCAGAGCTCCCCTGAGGTCTTCTTCCTTGTGTGTATGAAGTGGGTGCACCCCTGGGTCCAGTCCTCTGACCTGAGACAGGGCGTCCTACTGTTGGGGTTTGCTTTGTCATCCCCCAGGATGTAGGCTTCAATCCTTAGTTTCAGAAACTGAGGAAATGGAAGATGATCATGTTTATCTACCTACTTATCAGGTGGTTATCGATTGGCCTTGACCTAACACAATCTTTTAAAAATTAAACTCAGTGGGCCTAGGACAACCTTGTAAATATTAAACTCAGCGCTACAAGATGTTTGTTATAATCATAGCCTCAAGAAGTCAAATGGGGCTTACTCAGCTATCTCAAATGGGGTAATATTTATGCTACTAGCTACCCTCGATGGTGTATCATATACCCTCCTTAATCATAACAATGACTTTCTGAGTATTACTGTATCCATTTAGAGATGACAAAATTGATGCACAATGGGTAAGTGGCTAGGCTCATGATCTCACACTGAGGAAATGGAGCTCTGCCTGTTCTCCTGGCTTAGGCCCCAGCTGGCTCGGGCTGGGCGAGTCCCGCCTCGGATTAGGAACACTGAGCATGAATGAGTGATGCTGGCCCGGACTGTTCTGTTCCTGGGCTCCTTCGCTCTCTGCAGCAGCCTAGTCTGTGTGGCCCAGCTCAGGTGTCATTTCCAAATAACAGAAGAAGAATCAGACCAGAGAGGGAAATAAACTCGCCCAGGGTCACACAGCTGTTCAGTGGTAGAACCAGGTTTGGAATTCAGCTTCTCCGAATTCCTTTCAGGTGCTCATTCTGCTGAGTGCTACTTCCAGCCAACTGTGTGGCTGTAACACCTGATTAGGATAGAGTGGACTGACCACAAGAGAATGAGGGCATTGACGGGTGGGGCAGGAGGCTGGGCTGCAAGTTCTGTCTGTTATTGTGTCCTTTGGTAATTCGCTTCTGCCCTCCGAGTCTCCACTTTTCTGTGGGTCCAGCTCTCCTCAAGGACAAAGACATGATGTGGGTCTTGGTTCTACAGATTGGCAGGTGCAGTTTCCTTCCCGTTGTGAAACCCCATGCCCTGGTCATCCTTGGCCAGCACCCCAGGGCCATAGTCCTGCCCAATCTGCAAGCTGCTTGTACCTTTGGATGGCAGGAGCACTCAGCTCTTGGAGGGTCTGAGGTGGCCTTTCCCAGCCTGGATGTGCCACACAGAGCACCCTCTGCTCTGCCCCCACACCCCCTCCTAGGCCTGCAGGCTCAGGAAAGCAGACTGACCTCATCAGAGGACCCCAGCCTTCTGTGTCTGAGAAACCTCTCTGCAGCTTTCTTTCTCAGGAGCTGGTGCCAAGCAGGCTCCGCTTCAGTGTCTGGTGGGACTCCAGGCATTGTCTTGACCACTTCTCAGCAGCAGTGGCAAGATCGACTCCATCAGGACTGGAAGACACCTAGCAGTGGGCCTGTGTCTGCTTTGCTCCAGCTCTAAAATGGGTGCAAGGTTAGCACTTCCAAATCCACATAGAGCACTTGCTGCCCCAACTAGTGTGGGGCAGTGTGGAGCCCCTCTTTACCAGTGCCCAGCTAGTTGCCTGTAGGGAGGGAATCTGGATGGAGCCTGTAGCTTTGGGGAGCACTCCCACTTGTGTTCTCTATGATGATGCCACCCAGGGACAGGAGGAAATACCCATGGGCCAAGCTTACCTGGTTACCCGTACTTTACAAGTACACTCTCATGTGACATGAAACTACATTTCTGCTAGGTGTGGGCCACAGTTTGGGCCCCAACTCTTAGTTAAGATTGAGACAGCAGAGGTAAAGTAAGGTTAAGAACTTGCCCTCAGCTGTATGTGGCAGAGCTGGGCTGGAACACAGGCAGGCCAGTCTCAGAGCCCCATTCCTGCCTCAGCAGTACCAGGTGTTTCTTAGGTTCTCCTGCTCATGGCCTCTATCTACGCCTTTCTCTGCCCCAGCTCCCCCAGGAGTGCGACTCCATCCTACAGAGGTGGAGGGGGCTCAGCACATCTATATGCAGACTTGAGGCAAGTTTGTTCTATCCAGGGCACCCAGGAAAAGAGCCTAGGTGCCAGGGGCGGGGCGTACCTTGTTGGCCGTGGCAGGGGCACAGAGGGGTGATGAGAGCCGTATGTGCGAGCTGACCTGATGGTCTTGGGGAGGGGTAGGGACTCGGCCCTTTCTCCCAGTCCCCTGTCTGGACCAGCAAGGTCATTTGTAGACACGGGAGGCCTGGAAGGTGAGGGAGTTGTCAGTCTCCAGTGTCTTATCCATAGCTCTTGAAAGTTCCTCCCCAGGCAGAGCTTCTTTCTAAAGCCCAGCTCTGTAAACCCTATTGTTTTCTTACCTGAACGTTTGATAGGACAGAGTCTTTGCATGACATTCTCGGTTCTCCACATTCCTCCTGCAACTGTTCCAGTCCGTCCGTCTCCATCCACTCCCCTGTTTCCCCTCCTCTGTGCTTTGGTTCCAGCTGATTCCCTAGTCGAACCATGTTTGAGCGGGTGGCCTCTCCCTTCTGGTGAACTCTCAGCAACCTAGGACACAAGGTGGGAAGTGACAGAAGAGGCACCAGGGATGGTTCTTTACCTCCCCTGACTGTGAGACCCTGGAGGACAAATTCTGCAGCAGATTTATTTTTATAGTTTCTTTGGATGTTTGTGGATTACAGTGAGGAAGGAAAGAAGGCATGAGCCCAGAGTAGGGGCTCTGGCATTGGATGGGGACCAGCATACTAGACTCCTTTTCCTTCAGCATCTCAGCGGGAAAGTAGGGAAGATGCTATATATCTCAAGATAATTGTATTTCGATGTCTTGATTTGCCACCCTTCTGGAGAACATTTGCATTTCAACAGGGCCTCGAGGAGGAACCCACCAGTGACAGTGGGATTTCCGGTGCTGGGGAAGATCCTGTGTGGAGGGCTGTCTGCGCTTGGTTCACATCATGACGGGGAGGGGCGAGCCCTGGACATCTCCCTTGGGTGGGAGCCTGTGCTTTTGGGTGGTTAGCGCCGATGAAGCCCTCTTTTTGTTACATCTCAACTGAGCATGTTCAGGAAAGCGTGGCCCTTCTCCTTTGCTCTGGGTCATGGGGTGGCGACATTTTAAAATACTGTTAATAGCTGACATTTATCCAGTGCCAGGTGCAGGCACAGTGCTGAACACTTACACACGCTATCTAATCTCATCTCCACACCAGCCCTGTGAGAGAGGCGTGGTGATCACCCACCCTGGTTTCACAGGGGAAATCTCATTTGTCTCCATGTCTGGCTTCCTCACAGGAGGCTTGGATTTCCTGGGGAGGCACGAACCATGACTGATCCTGCTCTACCCAGGCACCTGGCCTACCTCTGACAGAAAGTGGATGCTCCGTGCTGCGTGGTCAAACAAAGGGAGAATGACTGACTCTCTGGGGTTCCAGCCCTTCCCATAGGCCCAATTTGGCAACAATTGCTCCAATGCTATAACTGCAAATGACAAAGCAGGATCTGAAATGTGGGGCGTGTGTCAGTGCAAGGGACAGACGGAGATGGTGGCATGTTGGCCATGATTAGAGTGTGAGCTCTGGGTCCTCCTGTTTGAGGGGATCTCTGGTTCTCTATCTTTCCCAGAGGCAGATTTAATGGAGGGTGCACTGGGTGCATGCCCTGGGCCCCCACTTCTGAAGGGCCCTGCAAAACCCCAACTTTATACTTTTTTCTAATGACACCAAGTTTGGTTTCTTACGTGCAATTTTAATTACGTACAAGTTCATAAACAGAGGTAAAGCCTGATAGTATGTTTAAATATTTTCTTTTGCTTCCAAGGCCTCGACCGACCTTAATCCACCTTTGATCTTTCCAACCTTTTGATTTGGGAGATACCTAAACTCTCTGGAGCTCCGTTCCCTTTTGCAAAACAGAGGGGTAACAATAATATCTATCTGACCGGGTGGTTGTGGGGATGATATGAGTTATCCCACATGAAGTACTTAGAACTGTCCTGCCCCAGTGAGCACTAAATAAGTGTTTGTTATAGTAACTAGTAGGCAGTTAGGGATGGAGGGATATCATTAGCGGCGCCTGGCCACTTGGCCTTGTGATGACATGGTACGAAGTATGTTTTCTTTCTGTTCACCTCAATTCCTTGGACCCTCCCATAGCCCAGGGCGACACCCAAGGGTAGCTGGATTGCCCAGTTCCTTCACCTGCCCAGGTGAGAGGTAAGATGAGGAGGCAGCAGCCCATGAAGGGCCCTTGTGAATTTGAGGCATTAAGTGCACTGGTCGGGAGGGGTGGGGGGTGGGGGGTACACAGATGGCCCTGTGGATATCCATGGCTGAACACTAGTACAGGACAGCTGGCCAGGGGCCTTCTTTCTACCCCTGGCCAAAGCCCTCACTCCAGCTGCAGGGGCAGCTTAGACCAGTCTTTCAGGAATGATGAGATGGAGGGAGAAAAGGTTCTGAGCTGACTGTACCGAAACCTGCATTTACTGAGGAGAAAACTCAAAGTACCTGCACTCACCTGGGCCTGACTAGATTAGCACATTTGCTGTCAGGGAGAATGAGGCTCAAGAAAGAAATGAAGTTTATTTACAGGAAAATAATAAAAATGACATTTTTCCATACATGCCTAATGGCTTATGAAACTCTTACGACCATATACATCCTGTATATAACTTCAAAATATGTGTACCAGTGTGTGTTAATATATATTTATGTATATATGGTTAATCTTGAGCAACATGGGAGTTAGGAGTGTTGGCCCCCCACACAGTTAAAAGTTCGCATGTAACTTAAGTCAGCCCTCTTCGTGTGTGGATTCCCAACCACAAATTGAAAATAAGGCTGGCCCTCGAACGACATAGGTTTGAACTTCATGGTGCACTTATATGTAGTGTTTGGTTTTCTCTGGATAAAGACATATGAGCTATTTTTAACTTTCCTTAATTTACTGTATCTTTCCACTTTTCTAAAGTAAACATGGTCAGAAAGATAAAATAATTACACAGTTGTAAACTGTGTTCTTAGCTATGAGCTATGTTCTTCGTGTCAGAAAAAGTAGGCCAGTAAATGGTGGCGTGTGCATGGTGATAGGAAGGATTTAGGGCAGGCTCTGTGTCCTGCAAATCCCTTCCCTTCCTGAGCTTGGGTCAGGCCATCTCACTGCCACATGTTCCATGGGCACCCACGACCCCATGAACTGTGAGTCCCCGCAAAGAAGCAGAGCCCACACACTCACCCCACGATGCTGGCAGTGGAGGGAGTATTGTCCCTGGTTCATAGATTAGGAACTGGATACTCAGGGGGATCTCAGGACTTGTGTGGGGCCACACAGTCAGGGTCTCAGGCCCCAGCCCAGGTTCGCCTCACACCACACCACATCTGGTAGTCAGCAGGAAGCTGTTCTGGGACACGTTTCTGGTCCTGTGTCCTCAGTACCTGATGGGGATTTATGGCTCAGAGAGAATAAAAGCTTAGGGGGTTTTGTAACTTGTCCAAGGTCACACAGCAAGGAACAGAGTTGGAATTCGGATTCTGATGGTCTACGCCAGAATAGAAAGATGTTCAGAAAAGGGCAAAAGAAAGAAAAGAAATGAGAAGAAAGAGTCAACAGTGATTCCTGGAACAAAGAACACACTTGGGGGTTGTGTACGTGACTGCATGGGTGTGTGCATGTGTGCGTGCATGGTGGGGTGTATGGTGGGGGTGAGCAGGAATGGCACTGTGGTATGGGGGAAGGCAGGAGGTGAGAATGGTAGTTGAGGAGTGGGGCAGAGGGAACGAAAAACAGGAACAGATGGAAAACAGTCACAAAAGCCAAAAAGCTCAAGTAAGACAAATGTTTATTTTATTTAGTGTTGATAACAGGAAAAAAATGCTGACGGAAACTCACAACTAGCACAGGATAGTGCCAGCTCTTCAGACCCTAGTGGAAAGTGCTAGAAAATGCCTCCTCCCTGCAGGGCAGACCCTAACTTGGCTGGCAAACCCCAGGAGGGCATGACATCTGCCAGGACAGCCTACCCGAGGAGCCTGCTCTAGCAGAAATTGCCCTGAAATTGGGGTCCAGGGCTGGAGTCCATAGGGAGTTAGGACCAGCAGGCCAGACCACTTCTCAGACTTCAGGGTCCTGGTCTGTGGGATGACACAGTCATTCCTGCTCCATCCACCTGTCCAAGCTGTCGGGAGGACTTCACTTCTGATGAATGTGAAATAAGAGCCAGATCTATCTTCCAATATCAATAACAACAAAAGTAATAAAAAGATATGAAACTCGTTTTCAAGACAGTAGGCATCAGGAAGTGAAGTGTTGTGATCTATGAGAGACAGCAAACATGCAAGGGGGGCCCTGTGATCACCCCTGGTTACCCGCCTGGAGAGAGTTCCCAGGATTTAGCATAGGCGGGTGAACCCCAGGAGTCTGGTAGGCCTCCTAATTCAAGGAGATGAAGCCGAGAGTGTAGGGAGGCCATGGTGCTAAGGGCTAATAGGACGCAGAGGGAGGGTACAGAGAGAGGACCCCTGAAGGCTACAGAGGGCCTCCTTCCAGCACTTGTCAGAGTTGAGGTCTGATCAGCACATGCCTATGAGGAAATCACCTGTGGTCAGGGGGAAAAAAAACACCGAACAGGATCAGAGGGGACAGAGCATGAACATGGAGTTTACCTGGAGATGGTTATAGTTTCTGTTCCCACCAACCAGAATGAAAGACTCATGCTTCAGAGGGTATTGAGCATGCCGCCCTAATGCTCAGTCCATATCCAAATGGTCCAGCTAGTCCCTCCTCTTTCCTCCAAATGTCTTTGTTTTCAGTTACTTTTGTGTCATGTCCGAACTGTACCCTCTCTTTGATTTGGTTTTCTTGGCTCTAAAGAGAACAACCTCTCTGTTCCCCACCCTGACTCCCTTATTTCACACGCTTTTGAAACCATGAAGAATACGGGTAAGTTGTCCTACAGAGGGTCTCATTTGGAATGTGGTTGACTTCATTCTCGTGGTGTTAAACTGACTCCTCTCTACTTGCATGTCTTACACCAAAGGCTCAATCTAAAGCCTTCACCAGATTCAGATTCAATTCTTCTGTCAAGAACCCTTTACGGACGGTGCTTGCCACCTTATTTTTGAGGTAATGCTAATCTATAGAACTTCACAATTGGCTCATCAGGATCATTGTTCACTTCAGCTGTTGGTAATGGAGTGCCGTGGTGTGCTCTCTGCAGCCCCACTTCTTTCCGTCCCACACAAGTGGGCTTGGCAAACTGCATGCAGGTCAGAATGGTGTCCGTCTATATATGAACAACCTTGAATCCACTCTTAATTTTTAAAAAATGTTTCCAAACTTTGATCCTTTTTTTAAACTTTAGAATTCATAAAAAATGATGATGAAACATGGTGTATCACAACCCTGAACCGTTGAATTCCCCTGTTCTAAAGGATACAATGTGAGTTTTGTGGTTGTTACCTGTGGAGCCTACAAAGTAGGGTAACTAATTGAGACTACGGGGTTTTCTGGGATGTGAGACTTTCAGGGCTATAGCTGGCAAACTGAGGCTGGTTAGCCACCCTATGACAACATGCAGACTTGTCTGGTCACTGGGATTGTAAACCAGTTCCTTAGTATGTCAGAATTGCTAGGATGTTAGCCTTGGTCTCGTCTGACCCCTCTTTAAACCAGTTGAGAAACCGGTGGTTGTCTGGGCTTTCCAATGATGAGCACCCTAGTCCTTTTCCTAAGGTGGCCTACTGCATTGATGAGTGAGTTTGTCTGTTGGAAAATTGGACCTCCCTGTAAATCCCGTGAACTCACTGTCAGTTGGAATTTTACCCCACAGAGCCAAGCATGTCATGTTGATCAACCAATCAGACCACTTAAACCTGACCATGTGCCCTCCAAGCTAACACTCTCAGGTCATCCCTGGTCATGACTTCACATCTCCTCTCCACACTTTCCTACCTATGACCTCAGGACATAGTCCAGGTCCTGGGATAGGTGCCAGAACAGAAGCCCAATTTGAGATGTGAGAGAATCAGTCCTCTGCAGAGGGAGTGAGCCCATTTCCCTCTACCTCCTAGAATCCAGGTTCTCAGGCATGAACACTCTGCCTCTAAGCCTAGCGCTACCTGGCCCCTGTGCTGAAATGTGCTATCAAAAGGGAGATCTTTTTGTGTCCTTACACCCTCTGAAGTGGCTGGGAGGGGAAGGGAGTACCCAGTTCCACCTATCAAGGAGGAGCCAGCTATTGGAGCCCACTTGAGAGGATTTCAAAGTAGAGCCAAGAGTTTAATGTCAAGATGTACTTTACCTCCCAAAACCAGATCATCTTATTTTCAGCGTAGCTGTTGAGCAGATATTCTGTTCGGTTTAATGTTACAGCTTTTCTGGAAACTCTTGTGTGGGCTGGAGGTCAAGATTTTATGGGCTCAGATGCGTTTCCATCACTAGTAGGATGATTGTCCAGGGACAGGGTGACTTCGTTTAAGATGTCTCTCTTGTCTGATCCCTACTCAGTGCCATCCTCTGAGTTTTCTTCTCCCCCCTCACGGATTTGCAGAAGAACCCTTTAACATTCCCCCTGCTTCCAACCCTTCCCTAGGAAGCCTCACCTTCCCCAAACACCCATTTCATACTAACTGCCCCATCCCTTCCCAACCCAGTTTCCCAAGACTGTCTTCCAAAGGCCTCGTTCTCTGGCCCCATGTCCCTGAACAAACTACCTCCATCCTTCTTGGCCTCCACTTTCCTTCTTCTGAGACTCTATCTGTTCCCACCTTGGTGTTGAATAATTACCTTTTTCTAGGTCAACCTCCTACAGGAAGTCTTCCCTGATTTTCTTTATCCTCCTTAAGGACCTTTTCCTCCTCTGGTCTCTAGTGTTACACAACCTCACAAACCAGTTTCTCTTCCCCAGTGGCCCTTTCTTCTCTTCCTGACCAATTTGTAAGTCCCTGGAGGACTGAGACCATAATGTCTGTGTCAGGGACAGTGAGTGTTCACCAGAGATCCATGTTATCTCTTATATTTCCAGCCTCCCTTCCTGGTGAGGGGTGGGGGCATGCGACTGCTTCCAGACTGTGAGCAGCAGTGACATGTGTCACTTCCTGGCTAAGGCAGTTTAGAGCTGGCAGGAGTCCTCCTCTATGCCTTTCATCCCCTCCTGCAGTGACCACAGATGTCGTGTGATCCAGATGGTTCAGCTACAAGATAACAGATTCTCTGTTAGCCTGGTTACCTGCACGACTGTGTGGATCAGAGCTTCCCACTGCCCTGCATTAGACAAGTAATGTGAGTAAGAAACAGACTTTATCCTATTAAAACTCTGAGATTTGGGGATTTCTTTTTTCAGCAGCTGGTATTGTTTAACATTAATACAACATCTCCTTTGTCTCCTTATCTCCACTTCCCTCTTCCTGGAAGCCCTGAGTACAGACTGGACAGCTAGTATAGACTCAATAACTAAGATAATGAATTTCATGGGATGGTAAGTGGGACATGGAACTCATAAATGGGACAACTTAAGAGCATGTTTTCAGCAGCAGTATAACCAATGAAAACCACCTTTGAACTTGGCCTTCTGGATAGACCACCATTCAACCTCTCCTCGTGGACCAAACCTAGAACCCTGTAGCATTCTGAGTTAGATTCAAAACCAGAGCAGGGACCCCCGTAGCTATACGACTTTGGAATAACCACATGCCCTCTCAGAGCCGTGAGCTACACATCCACACAATGACCAAATGATGTCAGTTCCAGGGACCTGGACCACCCTGCACCCCAGCTCTGCCCTTCTAGGAAGACCAGCATGTTCCATAGGAGACAGAGTCTTTTGAGGCCAAACATGGCTATGGCTGTGTAAGCACCATGCCCAGCCTTCCCCACCTGCTGGATATTTGAGATAAAGAAGGTGAAGCTGTGATGCCGCAGGGTGAGGTCCTGATGGGGGCCACGGAACTGCAGACCATGGGCGGCTGTGTCTGATCATTGCCTTTCTTTTGGCTGGAGGAGGGAATGGGCATGGAACCCTGCCTTCACCACGATATCAGTTAGAACTCCCCATTCCATCGAAAGTCCTGTGGAGCATGGCTGTGTCTTTTTTCACAATCTCATTCGCCCCGTCCTATTCAGAGCTTGGCCCAGAGAAAGTGCTAGGAGAACACTTTACTTTCTTGGGGGTGGTGAGCACCTTGTTGGTGGGGTGTAAGCTGAAGTTGCATGGCCAACCGGGCAGGGACGTGGCCAAGTGTACCCTGAACTGTGAGAAATGCAGATGAGACGACCAAGTGTATGGGTCTGGGCTGCAATCCCCCCCCCCCGGGTCTCCTGGATGAGGGTGGGTGGGGCATCTGTGAAGCCAGCTTTCAGGGCTGTGGGCTCAGGAAAGGCCCGATGAGATGAGGTTTCCTTTTGCTTCCGTGTTGAGGTGGGATGCCTGCAGCACATATTCTTAACATATGTTAACCTTGGCGCTGTGCTCCTGCCAAGAAGCTGTCACAGAGGTATTTAGCAGAGGAGACGGCATAGGAAACGTTCCTGTTGTACTTTGGGGCACCGTGCAACTAATGGGGCATGTATGACGAGGGGCCGCTGGGCGGGGGGTGACCCTGCCAATGTCTGTTTGGTCCTGAACCAGAGGGGTGGGCATTAATAGTGTCTGACGGCAAAAACACAGGCCCTGCAGCTGTCAGAAGAAAGCACAGCTGATGTGGGCTGAGCACCTACTATGTGTCAGGTGATAGCTTTGGGCCTCACACATCTACTGTCCCTCCCACTCCATTCTCTTGACAGCCCCACCAGTTTACATACAAACAAGGTGCTTTGAGTTGACCTGACTCTAAGCAAATCTATCTCTAATGCAACTCTACGCAAATTTCATCCACTGAGCCCACCCAAGCAGCGAGAGCCTGCATGTGACACTATCTGATGCTACTTGTCTGATCTGCTGGGTCATGTGAAAAGCACGAGTTAACTTAAATGAGGATAATTTTAGTTGAAAGAGGTCTTGGGAAAGGCCATCGATGCTGGTCATTGAGATTAGCCTATGTGGTTTTTCACTTAGGAAGGATGTGCATTTTATGGTTTCTTATTCTCCTCAACCCCGAACATACAACACACACACATACACCTCCATGGGTACACTCTGAAAACCCCACACACCTCTCTATACACACCCATACTCACATGTATGAATACATGGTCACAATGCTGCTCACACAACATACCCACATACACGAGATGTGTACTCACACACACACATGTATCCACATGGCTTCACTTACTTTCAGGTACACAGCCCATGTGACATTGTCTTCACATGCATGTTCACCCTTACATGGACACACTCACCTACATATGCAGCAGATGTAGACAGAAAACATATCTGCGCATGATTTTTCTCTGAGCAAAGAAATTCTATCTTTTGGAGAAGAGGACGAGAAAAGTGAGCCCAGTTGCTTTCTGCTGTCTCCTGCAACTCTCAAAGACAATGAGCAGTTTTATACAGGAAAAGAAGAGAAAGAGGGCAGGTTGGAGGGGCCTAGGTGCCTGGTCTGTATCTCCCCAGGGATGGGCTGGTCCATGCCTTTACCTCCTGGATTTCAGTTCCCGCATCGCTCCAGTGGGGATGGAGCCCCTTACAGCTCCCTCACTCAGCCCCTGTAAGCCCAAAGCGGGCATGCGGATGAGTTCTCTTCATGATCCACAAAGCCTGTTCCCTGCCACTCCCACTTTCTGTACCAGCCCAGGTGGTAGAGTGTGGCAGTCATATCCCGAAGGGACATTAAGTAGTTATCACAGTGTCAGAGCTGCACAGGCCTTTAGTCATTTGAAATTCCCTCTTATTTTGCAGGTAGGGAAACTGAGGCCAGGCAGGGAAGGACTGAACGCTTAGCACCTTGACCGGCACTTTCCAGTTCCTCAGTGGACACTTGATGAATGACTGTCAGATGCTACTTTTTTGCCAATTTTGAATCAGCTCTTGAGTCACTTGAGAACTTATGGAATGGGAGGGACCAGGCGAAGCGATATTTAATTTTGTGCAAATGATTGTGGGGAATTCGAATGCCTGCTGTTCCTCTGCTCCCAGGTGAGGGTGACCATTCCTCCTCCCCTTGTGGGGTGCCTCACCCAGGACGGGAGGATTCCTCTTTGCCCAGCCCATCAGGGTTTGCTGTGCACCTGTGTGCACCTGCTATAAGCACACATGCACACACATGTGCACATACCCATTCACTCACACACTCATTCTTACACACGCACGCACTCACACAGGAAACCCTCTCTGGGTTGATGAGATCATCACGAGAAAGCAGACACAGGGAGGGGCAGTGAGAGTTTCCTAGCCTGACTACCCCTGGGGTCCCAAATGACATGTCCAGGCCGATCAGTGTTAACATGAGTTTTAATTCCATGTTTCTGGCCAAGCACTGGTTTCCACCAATGTGAGGATGACCTCAATCGGGTCCCTCCCCTTGCAGAGCTTAAAGTCCAGTGGAGGGTCACTACGTGGTCACCGACAGAGGGCCACAGCTTGGGGGAATGCTATGACATGTGACTGAACAGGGTTCTGTGGACACATGGGCTCTGGCTTAGACCTTCCAGAGAATATCAACAGACACGTGGGATTTTGCCAAATAAAGTAGCCAGTCGGTTGGAGTAGTGTGCGCACCAGCTGGAGGGGTGGGGTGTGCAGCGTATTATGATGGGCAAGTGGTCCCCCTGCGGGACAGAGCCTGAGACAGGAGTGAAAAGAGAAGCAGCATGGAGACGGATGGAAGGGACTTCTGGTGTGTGAGGGAGTGGGTCCTGGTGAGGGAGTGGGTTCCGGAACATGTTTAAAGAGAGGAAGGGTAAGAAAGGTGGCCACCAGGGGCCCATTTAAGTTGGGATACTGGCATCTAACGAAAGGTGCCAGAGGCTGAAGTGAGAGACCTGGGAGCTCCTGTCCTCATGGAGCTTCCAGGCCAGATGGGATGCTGTCGAAATAGCTAGGGGCAGATGTGGAGGGAGGTGGTCTGGGCCAGCAGAGGCTGCAGGAAGCTGGAGGGGGATGGAGTGGTAGGGGATTCTGAGTCAGACCTGAGAAGAGATGGAGGAGTGGGAGGTGCCAAGGACGAAGGCCAGGTTTGTCTGAGGAGGGAAGAGGACTTGCCATCCCTAAGGCGGGCAGGCAGCCTTGTAACATTACTCCCTGGGCTGCCCAAGGTGGGCAGGAACCAGCCATTGTTTGCCAGCCTGTGCTGCCCAGGGAGCTGCAGCCTAGAATATTAAAATCTCTCTCAGGTTTATCTCCTCCTCATCTTGCTCATTTGAAATCCCCGCAATTCGGGGGAGAAAGTTACTTTAATCCTCTGGTTCCTATCAGCCTAATTACAGTTTCAATAGACAACGAGCAGGGCTCTAAATGAGATCGGAGGACACAGGAACACATTATGTTGGCGCTAATAATGATCTGTCTTTGTTTTATCATTTCGCGTTGTTGCCTCTCATTTTGGCTGCCTGAATTCTTAATGCCTCCGAGTGTCTCACGGAGATTGCTTCCTCTCGTTGCCAGGCCGGGACACAGTTGCAGACTTGCATATGAAAATACCCAGCCTGGTGCCTGCAGCTAACAAGCCAGCTGCCATTTAAATTTCAATCAGTCCTTCTGTTTGTGTGAGAGTTCCTTGGACGGATGAAATTAGCAATTTTGAAAAATTGATTAAAATTGCTGGTTTCACAAGCCTCAAAACATCAAAATCAATCTTAAAAAAAAAAAAAAAACCCCGCCAAAATTCTTGTTGGACTTACCGTGTCTGCAGTATGAGAAACTGCCTGGTGTGCTGATGGGGATCGGGTTGCTGGTTTGGGCCGGAGCTCGTCTTGTCTCTAGACTAACTCCTGTGTAACCTTACTAAGTGTTTGAACCTCTCTGGGCGGCTCCTTTTTTTTTTTTTTCCATCTGTGGAATAAAGGGATTTGATTGGATAGGGGATCTCAAGAAGGCTCCTCCAGCTCTGATAGTATTTAATGATATACTCTGAGTCAGGTTAAAAAAAAAAAAGAATTGATCTTTGCAGGTAGAATCTGCATTTAGATGAGGGGAGAATACTAACAACAGACAGCACATTTGGGAACATTTTTAGCTAAATCCAGCCACTTTATATGCATTATTTACATCCACTGAATCATCACAAGAAGACTATGAGAAAATAGTTATTATCCCCATTTTCTGATGTGGAAATGGAGGCTTACACCTTCCACAGTGCCATGATTCCCAGCCCGGGGACCCGAAGCCTCCCCACCTTGACCAGATGACTAGCTCCAGGTAAAGGCTGCTCTGACCTGTCCAGTAGAGGCTCTCCCAGGGGAGTCACACTTGTGCACATGGCTACCTGGCCAGCCAGGGAAGTGGACATTGGCAGCGGACATTTAAGATGTTCCCGAGCTCTCTCTTCTCTGTGCTTTGTGTTGATGTCTTGAAAGCTCTATTCATCAACTTTGTGGTAGCGATGTTGCAGAGAAGTGAAATAGTAATAAAAGATGCAAATGTCTCATTTTCCTAAAGAGTGTGAACTGCTCAACAGCACATACGGCCCTGGCACAGATAAAATATTCCAAAAGTTTTTCTTGGTTTGAGGAAAAAAGAGACGCTCTGCTTGCTGCTGTGGGCGGGAGTAAATATCTTTCACCTCGTTGGGTCCCACCATCCGATGCTTCCACGTGGACTCACCTGGTGTTCAGGAACAAGACGAACAAGATGCTGCTGCTCCTTCCACATCTGAGTGTCACAGCAGTTTTCTATCTTTTTTAGGTCCCCATGGTACAGCTGCCAGCAGTGCTTAATCAGGAGACTGCCTAGGACTCTCGTTAAAAACGTAGAGATGCTCAGTGCCCGCTCAGAACTCCAGTCAGTTTGGGAAGCCCTGTTTCTCTAAGCACGCTCTATGTGTCTACATGGCTGGTGTCTTTGTGGTCTCACCTTTCAGTTCACTGGCCAGAGGACCAGCGTGCAGTCAGTTTAAGTTCTGTTCACAGTCGTTTACATACTTATTGAACCTCTACTAAAGTTAATGGGAAAGGATAGAGGCATTTTGGGAAAAGCATGTTTTTTACACCTAAAATTGAATACCAGCTCCATAGCAAATGTTTTATGATCTTGGGAAGTCATTTAACTCACTGGGCATGGGTGTCCTCAGTTGTCAGATAGAACAATGGTCCCTCTCCCTGGATTGCCCTGAGAAGACATATGTGGTATGCACGCAGGACACCGGGTACAATGCCCGGCACAGAAGCCAGTGCCCGACCAGCAGTGACTGTATTCCTACCAGGAGAAACCCATGGCACTCCGCAGGGGACTTTTCTAAGGCTTCTGTGAATCCGCAAATGGCTGACCTCTCCCATAGCGCGTAATTTCCCCTTCGAGGAAGGAGGATGCTAGGTGATAGCCTAGGCTCACTCATACCGGGTTCCTTTCACTAGCCCCATATTGCTTTTCGGGCCTCAGCATAGTATAAACTACTGCATGTTATAGAGCTCAGGAATTCACAGCTGTTGAAATAATGAATGTAATATCCTTCTGTGTCAAGGTTCTGCTTCCTGGAAAGCACAATGGTAGGCACACACAGGTCATTCTTGTAGACAGTGGGGAAGACAGGTTGGAAGGAGACAAGAGACAATGATGGAGTGAATTTGGCTGTGGTCACCTGTGAGTCCTGCATCCATCCAAGATGGTCTTTTATGCCACTATGGCGAATATCTGAGCACCATACGGGCAGAGCCACTGAGTTGGGGAACAGACTTTTTTTGAAAACCAAAGTTTTCCAACAAAGTGTGAACTCTTTGTGCTAGTCAGCACTTACTTTTTGACTGGGAGTGAGTGGAATTCAACTCAGCTTGGCTCAAGCCAAATGGGAGGTTATCGACTTACATGCCAGCAGTCAGGCATGATTGGACCTAGGTCCTGTATGGAATTGTCAGCTTCATGTCTCAGCTTTCATCCCTCTGTACTGACTTCATTCTCAGGCTGGCTGTGCCGACATGGTGATAGAAATGGCCTCCCGCTGCTCCAGGCTCACAGAGGAACAGGAAGCAAACCTCTACTCTCTAACAGCTTCAGCCAAATCCTGGGGCTGACTCTCCTCGGATCACCAGGGTCATATGCCCATTCCTGAACAAGAGCCCATGGCCAGGGGAATGGGGACACTGACCACCCAGACCTGACTCTCTTGCCCCTCCAGGGCTGGAAGTGGAGAGTCAGGCTGGAGTGGCTCCTATAGGAAGGAGGCTGAAAAGTTGAGTAGGTAAAACCAAGAGCTATCCAGTCCCACCGGTCAAGCAGCCCAGGCCAAGGGACAGAACCGAGGGTGCCTGCTCATCACTCCTGACCACCGCCACCCCCACAACACATTGTTTAGGATCACGGTTTGACCTGTTGAAAATATAGGGTAATGAAAACAGTGGGAAAAACCTGAATATTTTCTTAGTTCGGGGTCCCCTGAAACAGATGCTGAGACTGGAATTGGGGTGCAAGATATTTACTTAGAAGGCCATCCCAGGAAGCGCAGTTAGGGCTATAGAGCATAACAGGGAAGGGAGGAAAGACAGTGCAGGCTGAGCTAGTGAGTGGGTTCCTGCTGTGGGTCACAGGGGTTCAGCTGCAATGGGGCCCCCTTAGTGGCGGCATAGAGACACTCAGAAGTGTCCCTCCAAGGTGCAAGGAAGCTTGGGTAGCTGTGGACCCAGTCTTCCCCCCTCTCTGGTGGAGGGTTGCTCCGGGGTCAAGCTGCCTGGCTCTTTGTGTCTACCCCATTAAGGGGAAAAGCAGGATCCTGCGGTGCAACCTGCCCTCAGATGGAAATGCAGATGCCAGAGTGGGAAGAATTGGTGTGTAAGGGTGCTGCCCACCGCAACTGTGGCTTACTTCCAGGGAGGAATGCCAGCAGCATCAGCAGCATCTGCTACAATTCAAGATGGGCATTAGATTTTTTAAATTCTCATCCAAGGATATGTTTATTGATTTTATAGAGAGAGTGGGGGTGGGGGTAGAGAGAGAGATAGAGGAGAGAGAGAGAGAGAATATCAACATAAGAGAGAAATACCGATCGGTTGCCTTGAGTGTATGCTCCGAACAGAGAACACACCCTCAACCTAGGCAATTGAACCCATAACCTTTTGGTATACAGGACAATGCTCCAACCAAGTCACAGGGTGAGATGTCATTAGATTTTAAGGAATTATTAGTTCTGTTAGGTACCTTAATGATTTGTAATTAGCACAGATATATGCTCTTATTTTTTTAAGAAATATATTCTGAAGAATTTAGTTATAAAATGTCATGATATTTGTGATTTGCTTTATAATATTTCAGCAAAAAAAAAAAAAAACCCAAACAATGAAGCAAATAGCGCAAAATGTTAGCAGTTGTTAAATCTAAGTCACAAATAAATTTCTATGGGCATTAATTCTATTCTTTCTATCTTTGGTAAGTTTGAAAATGTTTGTAGCCAGAAGAAAAACCCAGGATGATGCTGGGCTCAGTTTGTGTTTGGTGATTGGGTGGTGACCGCTTCTCCATGTTTCTACCTGTCCTGAAGCTTACTTAGCACAAAGGACCGGTGCTCTGGCTGTAGCTCTGGCCTCCAAATTGCTGTGTGACCTTAGAAGTGTCAGGGCCTCAGTTTTTCTGACTATAAATGAAGGATAGGGTTGTTCCAGGTTTCTGAAAGCTGCCACACCCTGAGGCTCTGTGTGTCAGTGACTAGTTTCCGAAGTTTGGTGGAAATTTCAGTGTATCAATAGGAAGAGCTTTGGAATTCCCAGTTGATTGCCGTCTTTGGTCATGGGGCCACTTCTGAACTGCTCCAAGATATAGTCACTGACTTGGAAAATGGCCCCAGTGAGTGTTCGGGGCTGCCTTCCTTTCTTCAGGGCTGACTTTGGACTGCTTGGCCTCATTGTGTTTGGAAACCTGGGGCGAGGGGCAAGTTCATGGAGAATAGCAATGCCTTGTGTCTCATGCAAAGAAGAGTGGCCTGGAAGTGAATCTATGTATTCTTACTATATTGTGAAATTTTACCATAAATTATGTCAAACGTTTTGGGGAGTGAGATTCCATTGGAATAATCATATGATTTCACTGAAATTGGAATAATTATGTTAACCTTTATTCCTAGGATAAATTTCACTGGGTCATAGTGTGTTACCTTTCTGTACATTGTTGAATACAATTTGTTTATATTTAAAAAGAATTTTTGCCTCATCCAGAGTATTGGTCTGTAGTATTCTATTTTAATATCTCTTTCTGGTTTTGGTATCAGAATAGTTGGCTTCATAAAATGAGTTAGGAAGGGCTTTCTGAAAGAGATTGATAGGTATGGTGTTTTTTCTACCTAATTTTTAAAAATAGAATTTACTAGTGAAACTATTAGAGTCTAGTGCTTTCTTTGTGGGAAAATTTATAACTACAAATTAAATTTATTTAATAGACATAGGTTATTCAGTTTTTAAATTTCTTCTTGAGTGAGTTTTGGTAGTGTGTCTTTCAAGGAATTTGTACCTACATTTTGTCTAAGTTGTTGATTTTATGGCACAAAATTTTTCATACCATTTATCATTATCATATCCTTTATCATTATATAATGTTCCTTTTTATTCCTGGATATATTCCTTTTTATGAAACCTGACTTGTATCAAGGTGGTCAACACAACTTTCTTTTTTTTTAATAAAATAAGAAAGTGTTTTTTAAATTTTTTATTGATGTATAATTGGCATAATAGAATTTTCTTATAATTAGTGTTTGTGCAGTATATTTTATTTCACCCTTTATTTCCAACCTGCCTGTGACTTCATGTTTAATGTGGATATCTTGTAGTAGCATGTAGTTTGTTCTTACTTTTTTATCTTGTCTGTTAATTTGGGGCCTTTGAATTAGAATGTTCAGAAAATTTACATTTACCCAGGAGGAAAGTAGGTCTAAAACTAAAATTTCAGGTGTTTTATATTTCCTAGAATAATAGCCACTGGCATGCTTAAAGGCGGGGTTACATGGTGAGTAGGAGCGACCAGGCAGAATGAAATATCCCTGCAGTAAGAAAAACGGGGGAAGGAAAGTCCTGAGATGGGTGAGAGCCCCTGAGGGGAGTCCAGGGCCTAAAGGTTGGGAGGGGTGTCAACATGCGTGGGCTGCTTCAGGGAACAAAGTCCTGTTTGATGGGGATTTCCTGAAGTGACATTTGAGGAAGGCACAAAAAAGCCCTCTCCCTGTTTCCCATGTGAAAATCATCAGTTAAAAACTCAGTTTCTCTTGTAGACCAGAGTAGGGAGACATGGTGACTAACAATGATGTGGTCCCCTGGGACAAAGGAGGGTATTACTGGAAAAAAAAAAAAAAGGAGAGAAAATTTACATTTAATATGATACTTGATACACTGGATTCAAATATTTCATCTTGCTCTTTATTTTCTATTTTCCCATCTGTTCTTTGTTCCACCTTTTCACTCCCTTATTTTGTTTCAATTCAGTACTTTTTAGGATTCCTTTTTAAGCTTATTAGTTATGCTGCTTTGTTTTATGCTTTTAGTAAGTGGTCCAGAGTTCATAACATATATATTGAACTTACCATAGTCTACTTTTCAAGAATATTATTCCACTCTATGTATGATGTGAGAATCTTACAACAGTATAATTCCTTTTCGCCTCCTGTCCTTTGTGCTCTTGTTGTCACATACTTTACTTATACATACATTATAAACCCCATGGTGCATTGTTATTTTTATATTAAGTAGTCAGCTACCTTTTAAAGAAAATAAGAAAAATGCATAAGTTTTTAAAATCTACTCACATATTTTGCACTTCCAGTACTCTTCATTCATTTGTTATAGGCCTGATTTTCATCGCATATTTTCCTTCAACCAGAAGAGCTTTATTTAATAATTCTTACAATACAAGGCTGCTGGTGATAATGTATTCTCTCAGCTTATAGTTGTCTGAAAATTCTTCATTTTGCCTTTACTTTGGTAGGATATTTTTACTGATATATGATTCTTGTAGCATTCTAGATTGATAGTCATTTTCTCCCTCCTCTCTGTACTTTAGAGATAGATATTGTTCCATTGTCTTCTGGCTTGCATAGATTCAGCTATGTAATCTTTGTAATTTTTTAGTTGTACTCTCCCTTATACATGAAGAGTAGTTTTTCTGTGGTTACTTTTCAGGTTTCCTTTTTATCGTTGGTTTTCATAAACTTGATTGTAATGTGCTGCAATGTGGTTTTCTTTGTATTTGTCCTGCCTTAGGGTTTGTTGAGTTTTTTGAACCTGCCAATTTATATGTTTAATGAAACTTAGAACACTTTCAGCTACTACTTCTTCAAATAATTTTTATATTCTCTTTTTTTTCTTCATGTCTCTCAATTACACATACAACAGACCACTTAATATGGTCTTACATGTCATTGAGGCCGTGTTTAATTTATTAGCTTTTTTTCTCTCTTTGCTTCTGTTTGGATAGTCTCTCTCACCTTTTCTTTAATTTTAGTCATGCTTTTTTCTGGAATATTCTAATCTGCTCTTGAGCCTGCCCGATGAATTTTTGATTTCAGGTATTGCAATTTTGGGTGCTAGATGTTCCAGGTTTTCTTTAAAACAGTTTTCTTTATTATGCTTACATTTTTCTTAAGTGCTTGAAAATATTTATAATAGCTGTTTTAGAGTTTTTCTATGCTAATTCCACCACCTCTATGATGTCTGGGTTTGATTCTATAAACTTATTCTATTGACTGGTTTATATTTTTCTGCTTTTGCATGTTTGGTTATTTTTTTTATTAGATGTTGGACATTGTGTGTGAGGTTGTTGAGTGTCTGGATTTTGTTTTTTTCTATAAAGTGCACTGAGTCTTGTTCTGGAAGCTAGTTAGTTTACTTCCAGGTCATCTTATACTTATGGAACTTGTTTATAAGCTCTGAAGCATCTAGATCAGCCTTTACTCTTGGGGTAGCTCAGTTCTACTACTAAGGTGTGCCCTTAATTCTTCTGAATACCCCAAGTATTCAGTGAGGTCTCCCTATTTCTTTTGGTCAGCACTCAAATGTCTCTCAACCCCACTGGGCTTCAGTATTTGTTTAGCTGGCAATTGTTCCTTCTCTGGTAATTGTTCTCTCCCTGACCTCATGGAATTTCTCCTTACACATCCACAGCTTAGTGTTCAGTCAGACTCAGGGGTTGCCTGTGTAGATTGCTGGAGTTCTTTTTCTGCATAGCTTTTTCTCTTCAGTCCTCTGCTCTACAAAATCCAGCAGTCTCTGCCTTCTCAAACTCCAATCTCTCTCTTCTCAGCTCCTCGGGGCTACTTGCTCTGCCTGGGTTCTCGTGAACCTGTGCCAAGTGTGCTTCTGGGCACAAATCTTTGGAATCACAGGGCTCGCTTCCTTTCCTTTCTTCTCTCAGGGACTAAAGTATTGTGAAGCCTATTGTCCAGTGTCTGAAAACAGTTGTTCTACTTGTTTTCCATGCTTTTACTCTAATTGTTTTAAAGGGTGTGGAAGGCAGAATCTGGTCTCTTGAAGTTGTCCATGTCCTGATCTCTGGAACCAATGGATACGTTAGGTTATAAGACAAAGGGGAATTAAGATTGTTAATCAACTGACTTCAAAATAAGGAAGTTATCTGGATTATCCACATGGGCCCAAATGTAGTAGAGGGAGGAAGAAGAGCAAGAACCAGAGAGGTGGCAGCACGAGAGGCTTTGGCCTGATGTTGGCTTTAAAGATGGGAGAACGGAAACATGAACCAAGGAAAGCAGGTGGCTTGTAGAAGCTGAAATAGGCAAAGAATTGGATTTTTCTTATATCCTCTAGCAGGGGTGTCCAACCTGCGGCTTGAGGGCCGCATGCAGCCCAGGATGGCTATGAATGCGGCCCAGCACAAAATTGTAAATTTACTTAAAAACCTTTTTGTGCTCATCAGTTTTCATTAGTATCTGTGCATTTAATGTGTGGCCCTAGACAGCTATTCTTCTTCTTCCAGTGTGACCCAGAGATGCCAAAAGATTGGACATACTTGCAGAGGAAACCAGCCCTCTGACACCTTGATTTTAGCCCACTGAGGTCTGTTTTAGACTTCTAACTTACAGATCTATAAGATAATAAATTTACATTTTTTAAGCCACTAAGCTTGTGGTAACTTGTTATAGCACCAATAAGAAACTTACACAGTGGGAGAACTGTTACAATACTAGTTAATCTATCATGACTAGAAGGAGCTACTCCCTGTTATGTTTTTAAAGCAGATTAATACTTGGGACCCACTTTAGCTTTTCTGACTTAATTAGCTAGAGTAGGGGCATTGGTATTTAAAATTCTTTCCTCAGATAATTCTAGTGTGCACCAAGTGTTAAAAACCACTAACTGCACTAAACTTTCCCATTCATATCTCAAACCACTGAAGCAAAGAATGGCTAGTGACAAATGCAGGTGAGGTCTCAGTGTGTCGCAAAGCCCACCTAAAACAAGGTGCAAAAGATACATAACTTAGTATCCAGGTATTTGCACTTGTGGCAGGAGGTCTGCATGCACTTGTATGCAAGATGTACACCCTCAAAATGTAATAGCTAAGACCAACCATTAGCTATGCAAAACTGGATTTCCGCGGTGCTGCAATCAGTTTAAACAGCCCGATGACCACAGAAGTGCCCACTTATAGACCTGGAGAGAGTCATTGATTGTTTATGATCAAGTTGATGAGAATTCTGGTGTTTAAGAGACTTCAGCACTCCAGAAAACCAGTGCTCGTATCAATTCCATCTCTAGGTGGACATCACCAAGCACGGGTCTCAGCTTGTTTTCATTCATTCCATTCATTAAAAAAACAAAAAACCAAAAAGCAAAAAACCTATGCTTTCATCGAGCTGGCAAGAATAAAACATTGCATAGATTTTGATATTCAGTAACATTCTGAGCTAGATTGATTCATATTCAAAATTTCAGGGGTTAGAGGATTCCTTGGTGAGATCATCAAATTTTTTTTCTCCTTCCTTCTTTTCTTCCCCTCCCCTCTCCTACCCTCCCCACTCCCCTCCCCTCCATTTTCTTCTTTCTCCTTTAAAAATTAACTTTAGGTTGGTCACACCTGAAGCAGCTGGACGCCTCTTCCTGTGGAACACATGCAAGACAATCAAGGAACGGATTGTCCACAGGCTCCAGGTGGGTGGTAATTGACCTGTGTATACCCTGATACTTTTGCTGAGTGGCCTCAGGCCCAGCAGCCTTGGTGCTGAATTTGAATCTGTATTAACGTGTTGAACACTAGTCACCCTTATATGGTGGCTCCCTGAGAACATACTTCACACAACTGGTGCACCACCTGAGACTCTTTCAGTGGCAGAGTCTAATGGGCAGCCAGCAGGGAGCAGTAGGTCTTAGGGTTCCTTGAGCCTTTTTCTGACCTGCCCCAAGCCCAGTACTAGAGGCAGCTGGTCTCAGTATGCAGGTGGGCCCCTCCCATGCACATCCAGGCCCAGCAGAGGCAGCTATCAAATGTGGTTTGCTTTGTGGCTCCTAATAGGTAGAGAAGGCTGGTCACAGGCAGTGCCTGGCATTGACCTGACTATAGTGTCTTCTAAGGAGCCCCAGAACCAACACAACCAGTGGCTGGCTTCAGACCAAAACAGAGCATAATCCAATTAGAAATTAGCTACACAAGCAGTACACCCAAAGGGAGGTTTTGACAGGTTGCTGATCCTGTTGGAGTAAATTCTGTTTCATAAGGTGAACCCCTGCATTGCAGTTTGTACACTGTGTTTGTGGCCAATCCTCACAGCCAGCCAGCTTGAGGGTCAACCCCATCCACAGATGTGCCAACAGCAATCAAACTCAGGTCCAACAGAAGGGCTCACATAACCCAGACAAGAGACACTCCTGGAGCATTTAGCTCAGGTGATCAGGAAAACTATAGCACTGGACCCCATAGGATACCTACTACATAAGGCCACTCCACAAAGACTAGGACACACAGTAGATCTACGCAATACACAGAAACAAACACAGAGAGGTAGCCAAAATGAGGAGACAAAGAAACATGTCCCCAAATGAAAGAACAGGAGAAATCCCCAGGAAAAGAACTAAATTAAATGGAAGCAAGCAATCTACCAGATACAGAGCTCAAAACAATGATTATAAGAATGCTAGAGAAACTTAGTGAGAACTTCATCAGCATAAAAAAGAACATAGAAACCATAAAAAGAACCAATCAGAAACAAAGAATACAATATCAGAAATAAGAATACACTAGAAGACATCGATAGCAGATTAGATGAAGCAGAGGATGGAATCAGTGATTTGGCAGACAAAGTAGCAGAAAACATTCAATTAGAACAGAAAAAGAATTTAAAAAGTGAGCATAGTTTAAGGGGCCTTTAGGGTAAGAACAAGTGTAACAACATCCACATTTTGGGGATATGAGAAGACAAAAAACATGGGATAGAGAACTTATTTGAAGAAATAATGACTGAAAACTTCCCTAACCTGATGAAGAAAAAAGACACACAAGTCCAGGAAATGCAGAAAGTCCCAAACAAGGTGAACTTAAAGAGACCCACACCAAGACAATCATAATTATTGTAAAATGTCAAAGCTTAAAGACCAAGAGAGAATCTTAAAAACAGCAAGAGAAAGACATTTACCTACAAGGGAACTCTCCTAAGACTGTCAGCTGATTTCTCAACAGAAACTTTTCAAGCCAGAAGGGATTGTCATGAAATGTTCAGCAATTAAAAGTAAGGACCTACAACCAAGATTGCTATACCCAGCAAGGCTATCACTGAAAATTGAGGGCAAGGTAAAGAGCTTTCTAGACAAGAAAAAGCTAAAGAAATTTATCACCACCAAACCAATATTACAAGAAATGTTAAAAGGACTTCTTTAAGAAGAAAGAATAAATAAGGAACATAAATTTGAATAATAAAATGGTGATAACTATGTACCTAACAATAATCATTTTAAATGGACATGAATTAATGCTCCAATCAACAGACATAGGGTAGCCGAATGGATAAGAAAACAAGACCCAGGTATATACTGTCTACACAAGATCCACTTTAGAACAAAAGACACACACAGACTAAAAGTAAAGGGATGGAAAAAGACATTTTTGAAAATGGAAATAAAAATAAAACTGGAATTGCAATAGATAAAATAGACTTTAAAACAAAGGCTATAATAAGAGACAAAGGACATTACATAACAATAAAGGGATCAAACCAACTAAAGGGTATAACCCTTATAAACATGTATGCACCCAATAAAGGAGCACCTAAATATATAAAGCAAATATTGATAGGCATAAACGGAGAAATTGACAGTCATACAGTCATAGTAGGGGACTTTAACACCCCATTGAAATCAATGGATAGATCTCCCAGGCAGAAAACCAACAAGGAAATGGCAGCCTTAAATGACACACTAGATCAGATGAATTTTAATTGATATTTTTAGAGCATTTCTTCCCAAAACAGCAAAATGTACATTGATTCCAAGTGACATGGAACATTTTTGAGGATAGGTCACATATTAGGCCACATAATGTCACAATGAGTTTAAGAAAATTGAATTATATCAAGTATCTTCTCTAACCACAATGGTATGAAACTTGAAATCAAATTACTAGAAAAAATCTGAAAAACACACAAACACAGGGAGACTAAAACATGTTACTAAACAATGAATGGGATAATAATGAGATCAAGAAAAAAATGAAAAGATACCTTAAGACAAATGAAAATGAATACACAGCAACCCAAAGTCTATGAGACAGAGCAAAAGCAGTCAGAAGAGGGAAAGTCATAGCAATATAAGCTCATCTCAAGAAACAAGAAAAATCTCAAATAAACGATATAATCTTACACGTAAAGGAACTAGAAGAACAACAAATAGAACCTAAACTGAGTAAAAGGATAGAAATAATAAAGATGAGAGCAGAAATAAACAACAGAGAGTCTACAAAACAATATAAAAGATCAATTTAACCAACGGATGATTCTTTGAAAAGATAAACAAGATTGAGACACATTTAACCAGACTCCTCAAGAACTAAAGAGAGAGGCCCAGGTAAAGAAAATCAGAAATGAAAGAGAAGAAGTGGCAACTGACACCACAGAAATACAAAGATTATAAGAAAATACTTTGAATGATCATATGGCAACAAATTGGACAACCTGGAAGAAATGGATAAAGTTCTAGAAACATACAATAATGCAAGACTGATTGAAGAAGGAACAGAAATCTGAACAGACTGATTACAACCAATGAAATCAAAGAAGTAATGTAATAAACTCCCAACAATCAAAAGTCCTTGACCAGAGGGCTACAGAGGTGAATTTTTAGCAAACATTCAAAGAAGAATTAACACCTACTCTTCTGAAACACCTACTCTTCTAAAAAAAATTTTGGAAAAAATTCCAAAAAATTCAAGAGGAAGTAAGTTTCCCAAGCTCATTTTATGAGGCCAGTGTTATTTTGATTCCAAGACCAGACAAAGACACTACAAAGAAAGAAAATTATAGACCAATATCCCTGATGAATATCTTCAGGAAAATATTAGCAAACTGAATTGTGCAATACTAAGAAGATCATATAACATGATCAAGTAGATTTATTCCTGGGATACAAATTTGTTTTAATATCTGCAAACCAATTAACATGATACATCACAGAAGCAAAATGAAGAATAAAAATCATATAATTATATCAATAGACGAAAGAAACCATTTGATCAAATCCAGCACCCATGTATGATAACGCCCAGCAATAATGAAGACTGTATATGACAAAGCTATAGCTAGCATCAGAGTCAACAGTGAAAAGCTAAAAGCATTTTCTTAAGATTAGGAATAAGAGAGGATGTCCACTTTCACCACTCTTATTTAACATAGTATTGGAAATTCTTGCCACAGCAATCAAACAAGAAGGGATAAAAGGCAACCGAATTGGAAGGAAGATATAAAACTGTCATTGTTTGCAGATGACATGATGTTATATAGGGAGAACCCTAAAAATTCCACCAAAAACTACTAGATCTAATAAATAAATTCAGTAAAGTAGTAGGATACAAAATTAATGTTCAGAAATTGGTTTCATTTTATACATCGATAATGAACTATCAAAAAGAGAAACTGAGAAAGCAATGCATTTTTACTAGCATTAAAAAAAATCCCCAGGAATTGCCCTAGTTGGTGAGGCTCAGTGGACTGAGCACAGGCCTGGGAATTGAAAGTTTGCCGGTTTGATTCCTGGTCAGGGCGCACGTCTGGGTTGTGGGCCAGGACCCCGGCTGGGGTTGTGTGAGAGGCAACCAGGCGCTGTAGCTCTCACACAACGATGTTTCTCTCCTTCTCTTTCCCTCTCTCTAAAAATAAATAAAACCTTAAAAAACCCCAAAACAAAATAACTCAGGAATAACTTTAACCAAGGAGGCAAAAGACTTGTACCTAGAAAATTATAAGGCACTGAAGACAGAACTTGACGAAGACACAAATATATGGAAGCATATGCTGTGCTCATCGATATAAAGAATTAACATTGTTAATATGTCCGTACTACACAAAACAACCTATAGACTCAACACAATTCCAAAAATTTATATGGAACCACAGAAATCCTTGAATAGCCACAGCAATCTTAAGAAAAATCAAAATGGATTAAACTCAAAATAAATTCAAAATGGATTAAAGACTTAAACGTAAGACCCCAAACCATAAAACTCCTAGAAGAAAACATTGGCCGTGAATGTTCTGACAGTTCTGTTAGCAATATTCTTTTCTGATATATCTCCTCAGGTAGGGGAAACAAAAGAAAAAATTAAATCAAACTCCATTAAACTAAAAAAAGTTTTTGCACACCAAACACAACCATGAACAAAATGAAAAGACAGTCTACTGAATGGAAGAAGATATTCACCAATGATATATCTGATAAGGGGTTGATATCCAAAATTTATAAAAAACTCATACTATTCAGTATCTACCCCCACCCCCCCAAAAAAAACCTCTATCCAATTAAAAAATGAGCAGAGGACCTGAATGGACACTTTTCCAAACAGGACGTACAGATGGAGAATAGACATATGAAAAGATGCTCAACATCACCAATCATTAGAGAAATGCAAATTGAAACCGTGATGAGATATTACCTCACACCTGTCAGAATGGCTATCATCAAAAAATCAACAAACAAGTGCTTTCGAGGATGCGGAGAAAAGGGAACCTTCCTGCACTGCTGGTGGGAATGCAGACTGGTGCAGCCACTGTGGAAAGCAGTATGGAGCCTCTAAAAACAATTAAAAACAGAACTGCCTATGACCCAGCAGTTCATCTCTGGATATATAGGTATCCGAAGAACCCCCAAGCACTAATTCAAAAGAATATATGCACCCCTACGCTCATTGCAGCATTATTTACAATAACAGAGATCTGGAAGAAACTCAACTGTCCATCAATACATGCGTGGATAAAAATGGTGTGGTACATATATATAATAGAATACAACTCGGCTGTAAAATTAATGAAATCTTACCATTTGTGATGACATGGATGGACCTAGAGGGTATTATGCTAAATTAAATAAATCAGAGAAAGAAAGACAAATACCATATAATTTCAATTATATGAAGAATAAACAGAAAAAATAAATATACAAATAAAGTAGAAGTAGACTCATAGATGCAAAGGAAAGACTGACGGTTGCCTGAGGGATGGGGGAATGTGGGGCTGGGTGAAAAAGGTGAAGGGATTAAGAAGTACAAACTGGTAGTTATAGAATAGCCACAAGGTGTAAAGTACAGCATAGGAAACATAGTCAACAATATTGTGATCACTATGTATGGTGCTAGGTGGGTACTTAAAATATTGGGGGGATCACTTTAAAAGATACATAATTTTCTAACACCTATGCTATACACCCGAAATTAATACAAAATAATATAGAAAAAACAATAAACAAATATTACTTATGGAAAAATAATCATATGAAATTCAAATTGATAAAAAAAAATAAGGGGTTAGATTGTTCTAGTGTCCTTTCCTGCTTTGACATTTTTAAAATTCTACAATGCCTGTAAATGATTTGTGGCCATTACCCAGTTTAGGATTTTTGGCTGCCAATGTTGGCCAGAAGACTCCCCTCCCTGCTCCTTGCTCCACCGTGCACTCTTAGCTTTTGCTCAGGCCTTCACTCAGTGTTTAGCTTAGAGAACTCCATTCAGCAAGATGGCATTTTGCAGGTAGTTGAGGCTAGAGGCAGGAAGTGAAGATAAAAGTGGTGGTTAACACTTACGGAGTGTGTATAACTGTTCTTGTTGCTTGACCACTAGAGCAAGGCTATAGATAGATACTAAATATTAGCCTCATTTTGCACAGCAGGAGATTGAGGCACAGGGGGATTAAGTAACTTTTGAAAGAACACAATGAATGAGCAGCCAACTTGGGATTTGTACCCAAGTCATCTAGAAGCCTGTTCTCAACCACTACCCTACAGCCAAAGGATCAGCTTTCTGTTTGGATTAGGGTAGGTGGCACCTGAGTGCCATGCTTCGGAAAACCAAAAGGCATTACCCTCTATGCCCTGTCATATGCCAGTGACCTCCTCTGTGAGCTCCTGCATTTGAGCAAAGGCCTCACCTGTCTTGAGTTGTGCATCAGGTAGACTGTATTCGTATTGACTCTTAGTGCCCCGACTTTGTACTTGGTGGACCTGGACTCAGTTTCCGTATTTGTAAGATGGGGCTACCAATACCTCCTTCAGAGGGTCGTTATGAGAATGGACTAGAATTGTGTGTGTAAAACACCTGGCCAAAACGGCCTACCGTTTATTGAGGGATGGACCCATGGGAGGAAACACTGTAGTCTATCGATTGGCACCAATGGAAAGCCTTAAGAATGGAATATAGGCAGATATTTTATTTTCTTTATTTTATTTTTAAAGTATACTTTATTAATTATGCTATTACAGTTGTCCCATTTTTTCTTCCCTTTATCCCCCTCCACCCTGCACCCCTCTCCCTCAGGCATTCTTCTGCCTTAGTTCATGCCCATGGGTTGTACATATAAGTTCTTTGGCTTCTCTCTTTTCTATACTATACTTAACCCAACCCCTCCTGTCTATTTTGTACCTACCAATGATGCTTCTTATTTTCTGTTCCTTTTCTCCCATTCTCTTCCCTCCCCTTCCCCACTGATAACCCTTCATGTGGGCCGATATTTTATTTTTAATGTTTTATTTGAAATAAAAGCTTGCAAATATAATTCAGAGAGCTCTTGTATATCCTCCCTCTAGTTTTTACTAATGTTAGCATCTTATATAATTTACGATGATTAAAGCCAAGAAATTAATGTTGGAAAATACTGATAATAAACAATAGGCTTCATTCAAATTTCACTAGTTTCTTTTTTTTTCCCCATTAATGTCCTTTTCCTGTTCCAGGATCTCATCCAGGACCCCATGTTGTATTTAGTTGTCATGTCTCCATCCCTTCCGGTCTGAGGCAGTGACTCAGTGTGCCCTTGCTGTTCGTGGGCTTCAGTGAGTACTGAGCAATTATTTTGCAGGAATGCCCCTCAATTTGCACTTGTCTGATATTTCCCCTCATGATTAGATTGAGGTTATATATTTTGGGCAAGAGTATTATACAAGAGACATGCCTTTTTCATTGCATCATATCAGGTGATGTTAACAGGTCTTATTTCTGCTGATGTTAACCTTGATCTTTTGGTTGAGGCGTAATCTGATGGGTTTCTCCACTGTAGATTGCTATGTTCGCCCCCTTCACAATTGATAAAATCTTGGGGAGATGCTTTGTGACACTTCTGTTTCTCTTCAAACTTTTATGCATTAATTTTAGCATCTTGTCTGTAATAATTATTACTCTGATGTTGTAAAGGGGAATTTTTTAATTTCCCTCATTAATTCTACATTTATTAATTGGAATTCTTCCATAAGGAAGAGCTGCCCCTATAAATTTATTTGTTCAGTTATTATTTATAACCATATGGACTTGTGAATATTTATTTTGTGACTTATAATTTGATATTCTCATTATTTATCTTGTTGCTCACATTGTTCTAGCCTTGGCTCATGGGTGCCTTTCAAGGTTGTTTCCTCTGTCCTTTGACATGTGGGTGGGGTTTACTGCTTCAGTCAAGGCCAAGAGCCCACAGTCCTCCTTAGGGCAGTGAGGGCTGGCATATGAGAGTGAATGTGAGTGTACTGGAGGGAGAGGAGATATGAAAGGAGAGACGGTGGTGCCCGGCACCTCTTCTCCACGTAGAATCTGCTTCTCTAAGACCCATTCAGCTCTGAAGGTTCATTGGACCAACCCTATTTCCCTGCTCCGTTCTACAGCTGAGGAAATTAAGGCCTCAGGAAGGGAAGGGACTTGCCAGAGGCCGTGGAGAAAGTTGGGTGGGTGGTGAGGTGGGGGAAGTAAACTGGGCTGGGAGTCTTGTCCCTGCCATCCCCAGCTCGCTCCCATGCCCTCACGTGATCCTTGGTTATAAGGTAGCCTATTGCAGGATCTGGTCAGCTAAGAGCTGGGGGAAGTTTGCTTCATCAGTAGCAGCTTAGGAAACAGGAGGTAAAGTTTCTTCAGGAAGCCCTGGGGCTCTTGGCTGTGTTCCCTCTCCTTTCTGCCCAGCTGAAAAGGAAGGGTTTTCTGTGCCAAATCCCCAGCTCCGGCTCAGTGGGGGCCTCTAATCCTCTCTTGGCTCAGGAACACGGTTCAGCCAGGTCTGGCGGAGGTACCCCCGGAGAGAGGATTTTTGAAGGCCTGGGAACAGGGCACCATGTGGCCCCAGGCCCACCCAGGCAAGGACTGGAATGCTAGCAGCAGAGCGTGGAAAGAGGTCCAAATTTAAAGATGACAGTAAGTTCTGTGAGAGTCGGGGGCTACATTAATAGAGGTCAAGTAGACAGAACAAGGGAGGTGCCAGGCTGATACAACACATGAGACTAGCCTGTAGCAACTTCTCCAGCATCTGAACTCTTCAGGCCCTGTCAGCACAAGCACTGGAGCCTGGGCTGTGTGGAGACATAGGACACCCAATTAAAACAGGAAAGGCTCCTCAATCCTGGAAGCACACATGGAAGGCAGAAGTTATGGGTTCTGCCTGACCTTTTCTAGTCGGGAAGGAGCCTCCCTTTCTAATGAGATGGGCTGGATAAGGGTGGGGGACCTCATTTTATAGATTTAGCAACTGAGACCTGAAAAAGGAAGGGGTTATAGCTTTCTCTGGGGGAGCTCAGATGATCCCAGAAAGAACCAGATCTTCCCACTCCTGAGTTCTGGGCTATCCCATGACACTCTCCTACCTTTGGAGCCTGTTCTTCCATATTTAATTAATCTCTGATCACTGTGAGCACTGCCCAGGGCTCAGGAGGTGTGTTGGAAAGTCCTCTGAGCATTCCCCGTACTTCCGGAGGGTGGACAGTGATCTTGGATAGGTCTGGGCAGATCAGCTCCCCTATGCTCAGATCCATCAGCCTGGACCATCTAGATGACCAAGTGGAATTTGTGTGTATGAACGGGTGCGCACATGCACGTGTGCACGTACGTCTGCTGGGCGAGGAAGTGCCATGTGCTTGGAGGAGCCTGCAGAGAGGCACTTGGCTGGATCCCCATCCTCATCTGGCTTTGGTTTCATACTTCCTTCCCCAGCAGGCCTGGGGAGGCCAAACTGCACAGATGGCCATCTGGCTGGCACTTTAGGACACGGCCCAGTGCTCACTCACAACCTTCTCCTTCCCCCACCCTTCTCTGCTTCAGTGGCTCTGTTGATTCTGCAAAGGAGTGACTGGGCCAGGACAGAGAGGCGTTGGGTGGTAGTGGCCAGGGGGCTCAGGCACAGGAGAGGCCCAGGGTAAAGCTTCCTACCCCACCCTTGATCAGCCTCTCATTGAAGAGAACACTGAGGCCTGGAAGACAGGATGCTGGGAGCCCTGATACTGTTCTTAGTGGGAAAATTCCACTCATTTGAGCATCCTCCATGGCTCCATAAATTCCATTCCTAAGACCCAATCAGAGGGATTACAGCTCAGCCCTTCTACTATTCATTCATTCATTCACTCATTCATTCATTCATTCAATAAATCTTGCTTGATGCTTATAACATGCTAGAACCTATCCTAGACCCCGGCAGGACCACCAAGATGAATGAAGAGCCACTGGTTTTGTTCAGAACCTACTTCTGGCTCCAGAGTTTCAAGAGCTGATGGCTGTGGAGAATGAAGACAATTCCTTCAAACTGCAGTGACCAAAAACAAAATATTCTCTGCACAATATTACAGGTAGGCTATCATAAGGGTTGGTGGTAGGAGGTGCTGGAGCAAGAGATGAGGGCTGCAGTTGGGGCCCGGGCTCTGGTCCCAGGTCTGGTACCTATATCCTGTGTCCTGGTAGGGTTGCCAGATTCAGTAAAAACAAAAACAGGACTCCTAGTTAATTCTGTATGCCAGATAAGCAATGAAAATCGTGTAGGATAAGTTTGTCCCATGTAATATCTGGGACATGCGTATACTAAAATATTTGTCTGTTGCTTATCTAAAATGAAAACTTAACTGGGGACTCTGAGTTTTATTTGGCAATCCTATGGCTTGAGCAAGTGAGGTGGTAAGCCCTCTCTGGGCCCCTGTGGCCTCATCTGCACTACAGTGGTGAGGAGGAGGGCCAGTGAGAGCCAAGGGCCCTCTGCCTCCATTGAGGTAGACAATGCCTTTTCATGCCAGCCCCTGGCTCAACTGTTGGGCAAGGCAGATATCTCCAAAGTCTGTGGAGGTGAGTCTGGGTAGCTGATGAGTCAGGCCTGGTTTTATGGAACCCTAGTTTCCTCTTGCCCCCATGGGACAGGTCAGCCTGAATCAACCAGTGGCGGCCATTGCATGAGAGGGCCAGCTTAGGGATGGTCCTGGGTTATCAGAGATACACAGATGGAAAGGTCTGGGGCTGTCTGCCCATCTCAGTGTTTTCCCTGCTTCTAGTTTGACCCTGCCCTTGACTGCTACGGATGAGTCCAGAGAGGAGAAGAGGACTGCCAAGGTCACGTAGCACATAATGGGGGGTCAGACAACCCTCCAGGCCCTCAACTCCCTGCCCTACATTTCCGGAAAAACACCCTGGTGGCCCTGCATCGTGTTCCCTGAAGATTATCCTTGTGGTTGTGGGGGTTCTGCCCAAGGACTAATGGAGTCTGGGGGCTCTTCCCAGAAGGTGAGGGGCACATTTGTCTGAAGCCAATCTGGCCTGGAGTGTTGCTAACTGTTTTGAGCATGATCAATTCCATATGTCCAACAGGCTGATTAGCCACACAGAGATGGGGAGGGGCAAGATCATGGATAAGGAATCCATATTAACCAAAGATCGAGCAATAGGAACCCAGCTGAAAGAAATGAAAACGACTGTGTTTTCAAACGCTGCCCTACGACAGGGGAATTTTTCTAGCTGCAAGTGAGCACATTAAAAATTTCAGACACAAACATATTGACAAAAACAAATAAATAAACAAAAGTTGAAATGCAGGAGGCCTTCTGGGTCTGACAGAAATCTCAATGACGTCCCCTCTGCTTTGGTTTGTTTTTTAAAAATGCAGCTAACAGTAATATCTGACAGAAAATTCTTCCACGGTCTGGCCGCCTCTCTCCCATTGTTCCTCTGGAAAAATGTTGTCTCTTCAAACGTCCGCACGTTGGCGATCGTTAGGAGGAAAGAGCTAAGCAGAGTTTCCTTTATTTATTTATGTCCCTCTTGCTGAATTCTGATGAAGTCCAGGCAGGCAGGCAGGCAGGCAGCAGAGCATCTGGCTTCTCAGAAAGATGGCTGTGTAGAGACTTGGGGGCCTGGCTCCAGACGCCGGGAGTGTGTGCGGGCTCTCAGAACGCATGGTGATTTCCATCTTTCTAGCAGTTGGGGCTGTGGTGAGATCTCTCAGCTTTCCCTGTGGACATTCTCCCAGGTCTGCTCTCTCCTCGCCTCTGAGCAGGCTGGGAGTGGAGCGGGCATCAGGGCTAAGAGCCCCACTCACGTGTGGGGCACAGGGTAGAGGAAGAGGTAGAGGAGCCTGCAGATATGAAGTCCAAAAAACAAAACAAAACAAAACAAAACAGAACAAAACAAAACAAAACAGTGCTGAAGGAGGCCTGTAGGATTCAGGGATGTTTAGCCAGGGGTGGCGGTTGGGTGCTGATACAGGGGGAACCAAGCCCTATCCTGCCTTTGCACCTATGGGGTGAGGGGAAGGACTGTGTCAAGGGACATATGTTGTACAAAAGATGGAGAGGCCCCTTTTCATGCTCAGATGATGTCACTAACAGTTGAAATTGAGTAAAAATTTGGAATGGTAGCACTGTCAATGGAGGGAGCTCCCTGTCATTGGACAGGGGGCAGTGAGTGTCAGCGACATTTCTTGAGCACCTACTGGATGTGTGCTGGGTTTCAGGCCAGCTGGCATGGCTGGCGCCTCACTCAAGACGTTCTGCAGCGTGTCCACATGTGTAGGCATATACCTTGGTCTCACAGACTACAGGCTGATGTGCAGGTCCGTGGGAACAGCCTTCAAAGGGTGTCAGAACCAGAATGCAAATTCTTTGTGGGACAGACAGCTGTCACAGCAGAGCCTGCCCCTTAGAGCTGAGGCAAGGATTCAATCACATGGTAGGAGATGGTGGAGGGAGCCCTCCCAGTCCTGAGAGGTGCAACTCCGTGGACCAGGGAGAGAAAGTCTGGGGCAGGTCATATGTCTAACATGGGGCAGACTGGCCAGTAGAAGGCTTTGGAGTCTGATGGACTGGGGTTCAAGGGCTGCTTCTTGGACATACCAGCAGAAGCATGGGGAGTGAAGGGCCCCACCCATCCCAGACTGGACATTCCCTTCCCACATAGCATCAAGCATTCATTAGACTCAGAGTGGGTACTGAAAACTGCTACCTCATTTCCTTAGCCCGTCTGCCCCAGTGGGATGTGGACACCACCCTGTCTCTCCCTGTTTATACCACCACACCAGGGAAGCTCCCTGAGGGCAGGGACAGTGTCTCTCTTACTCATAGCAGGACCCTGTGTCTAGAACCTGGGCGAGAACATAAAATGCACTTGCTGAATGTCTTCTGAGGGTCCGGGTGGGGCATGGAGCTCCTGGAAGTGGGGGCGGGAGTGGGAGGATTGTGGGACTATTCAATTCCAGGCACCCGTGGCTCATTTGCCAAGCGCTGTCACTTAGCACCGTGAGCCTGGGCCAGCACTGGTGACCTGTCTGTGTCTTGGAGCAAAGCTTACAGTGGCTTGTTCCAGTATTATAGCATCCTACAACAACATCGATGTGCACGACAGGACCCTCAGCCACACAGGTTTCCATAACCACTCTGGTAAGGATGTCATGTTCACCAACAGGTTCAGCTGCCACCGGAACATACAAGAAATGGGGGTGGCATGGGAGTATAGCCCCAAGTCCACTTCCCCTCACTCCACATTGCTCAGATGCTAGAAAGTTCTCCCCTCTTTCTATGGAACAGAGCATCTGTCTGTTTTAGCTTCTGCCCATTTATCTTGTTTTTGTCCTGAGGGCTCCCTGCTAGGGTACAGGCTCCCAGAAGTTTGAAGTCAGGGCTGGGGCCCCATGGGTCTTTCCTGACCTCTGTCTTGCCACTCTGCTCCCTCCAGGGCTTTGTTGGAGGGTCTCTGCATGCCCGTCCCATCCCCTTCATGTCTCGAGCTTCTGTTGTAGGACTCAGCCCTGTGACAAAGGCCCCTTCCTTGATGGGGAACCCAGGCTGAAGCCCAGCCATGCCCCAGGATTACACAACTCAGGAGGGAATCGCAATTAATTTCATTTCCCTGACCCCACTCCCTCATTACCAAACTACTGTGGAGTGCCTCTATTTTTAAGTAGGAAGGCACATTTATTTCCTCTCCAGTAAAACCAGGAAATGAACCAAGAGACTCAGAGAGCTCAAGTAACTTGTGTAAGGCCACACAGCACTTGTATACAGGCCAACCTTGGAAACCCAAACTCGGTCTCCGGGCCCAGTTCTTTCCCTGAGAACTTCTGTGGTTACCAGCTGGCTCATCAGGCCAGGGAATGGCCGGTGGCTGATGTGATGGATGACTCAGTGCTGTGTCCATTGTGGAGTGTCCTTGTTGAAAACACAGAAATCACAGCAGGACCTCTGGGCCCTCTCTGGGCCATGGACACACTGGGCCTTTGTCCCCCTGGCCAGGGTCTAAAGGTAGATATGGAAATCAGCTTCTAGCAGCCCCCAAAGGCCCCGCAGCCCAGGGCAGCATGTCTGGCGGAAAGGAAAAGCAGACACAGCTCACCCCACCACCACCCCCACCCCCAGAGGAAGCCCCAATCATTCGGAAAAGCAGATGCAGGAGCCATCTGCGTTGTCAATAATGTTTCCAAAATTATATGAACTCAGCTTAGTGGTCTGGGGACAGGGTAGAGACACCTGTGGAAGGCACTGGCTGTCCCTTCTGGGTTCAGATGAGGAATGTGGTGCAAATGATCTCCATGTCCTTTTTCACAGTAGGCCTTTGTGGAAGAAATTTCCTTCTTTCTTTCTTTTTTTTCTTCTCTTTTATTATTATTATTTTTTTTTAGGAAAATTTCAGAGCTCTTCCTTTGCAAGAAGCTCTAGAAATAACTCCCTGGAAAACCTCTCTGTGTGATACTTGCCACCTACAGAGAAAATGGTTCATACATCAGGCAGTTCGGCATCTGAAGAAGCTCAAAGAGGGCAGCATGGTGCGCAAGACCAGGGAGTGAGCCTGTGGGTTGATGTGGAAACCTCACGTCTCACAGAAGGTGGCAGTCAGAGCTTGAGGCTGAGTGTCCAAGGATCAGGATTCACACTCTGGCTCTGCCACCTTCTGTAGTGTGACCTTAGAAAAGGTAGGTCCCCCCTGGGCCTTGGGGTTATCATCTGTGAACAGGGCTGGTCCTGTATGATCACAAAGCATAGCTACTTCTTGGATCCCAGGCAGAGTGAAGTCGCTGCCCTGGGAAGAGAAAGGGCCGTGAAGTATTGGGGGCTGGTGGAGGCGGATGCCTGCCATTTTCTTCTGCTGTGAACTTGGACTTGGAGTTCCGGTGTCAGGAGGGGAAGACAATGACGTGTTAGGTCAAGCCGGCACTTTTATTTTCAAGGTGGGGAAACTGAGACCCACATTGGTGGTGGTGTGTGTTGCCGGAGGCCACAGAAAGGGGAATGGCCAAGTTAGGCCCGGTCTGCTGGTCTTCGACCACCAACGTTGGACTTTGCCTGTGGGTCCCTCAGGGAATCAGATGGACAGCTGAGAGGGGACACTCAGATTATGTGGGGAATGGAGGAAGAGACTGACTCTGCCCTATATTGGCCATGGCATGGCTCACTTCACTGCTGGGCTTTACTGCCTCATCTGTGACTTGGGGGCGTGACTCCAGCGTCCCCTAGGGCATTTGTGAGGATTGGTCCTTCACTGAACAGATATTGAAAGGGTATTGTCTAATCACCAGGCACTGCTCTAGAAAGGGGTGCGGGTGTGATCTAGACTGGGGCTCTGTCCTCATGAGGGCTCCTCCTTCTCTAGTGGGGCAGGCAGCCATAAGACAAGCAGAAAAGGGACACGGGCTCACGGAGATGATAATACAACAGAGCAATGTGAGAAAGGGTGTGGGGTGGGGTAGGAGTTGCTTTGATAAGAGAGAAGCAGTGGGTACAGGGCCTCTCAGGTAGCGGACACTGCAAGTGCCAAGATCCTGGGGCCCGAACGTGGCCAGCAGCTACCATGCAGTGGAAATAGGGAAGTATGTGGTGAAGCAGCCGGGCCAGGTGTCAACGGTGAGCTGGGTCTGGTCAGTAGTGGATGCTCGAAAGTGTTCAGGCTGGATCCGATGCAGGAAACCAAGGAGAGCCCCCGCGGACACTCCAAATTTTATAAGCCCTGGCCTGAGTCTGGGCAAAACAGGTTGGTGTGTGGCCTTTCTTAGCGTACAGGTGCCCGTCCAGGCTGGTGGGAAGATGGGGGTTGGTGTCTGAGCATGTCTGGGTGGCTGCGAGGTCTTGATCTATCTCTGGTGGATGAAGAGAATTGGGCAGGATAGAGCAGAGCTGGTGAAGCAGAAGGATGGGGGATGTGAACGGCTGTAGTCAACTACCCCAGGACCTTCCCAGACAACAGGCATTCTGTGGGTGGGAGGTCCCTGAATCCCAAGCCATGGTACTGCAGCAGAGAAGAAAGAAGCCCACAAAAAAGAATTACTTGGCTTGGATCAGCAGTTCTGAACATGTTCTTTGCCGAGCCCCAGGTCGCTGTGCGGGGCAGGAAGGGTACTCTAGTTCAGCAGCCGCTGTTGGGTGTCCCCTCCTTCTTTGTTTATAAGGGTTTGCTCTTTATAAACCCCCTCTCATGGGCTTCAGCTGAAGTGGCTTGAACCACAGCCCCTGTCACCAGGAGTAAAGTATGTTAAGTCTAGCCTGGAGGTTCCCAAACTTGTTCTTTTCACGGGCCCTTTGTCTCAGTAATTTTTCTCGTAGTTTGCCTGTGCTGAACACCTAACGCTCTGCTTAGTTAGGCTCAAACAACTTAATAAATATTGATTCTGGAACAACTTGTCAGCCAACTGCAAAAACAATATACATGAATGAAAGAAAAAAGTAATAATTTTAATTTATTTTAAAATAACTACAATTATGTGCTAACGAGATGTTTGTACTTATTGGGCACTGCACAACTTCTCAAACATTGCATTTAGATTGGACATTAGCATCCTCATTGGGTTACATTCAGTGCTTGTTTTTTATTATAGCAACCACCAAACACTGCTTCTCAAAGATATGGTATCATCAAAGGAATGCAGCATGATCTAATGTGGAAACTATGAAGTAACGTGAACTAGTAGTTCATGCGGTGTCCAGTATTGCTGTGTTTCCCTTGAAAATTGTAAACATATAGTACCACCATGATTTTTTTTTTGGGTGGTAATATGGAGTGCCTCAGCCCATAGTTTGGGAATCATAGGTCTAAAGCAACCAGCCATTGGTTTTGGCAGGAGCTTGTGTCATGATTCTGCCCAATGAAAAGTGGAAGAAAGTGTTTTGGGAGATTTGTGGGGAAGGTTTGTGTCGCTCGTGAAAGGTGTTTGGGAGGAAGGCCTCTTGCTCTGTGCTGCTGCTGCTGTGCCTGCCTGGGTGTCTGCGATCGCAGCTGCCACCCTGGATGCGTGGAGGTCACCATCCCCCGGAGAACTCTGAGGCTGGTGGAGGGAAATGGTGGCGGGCCTCTGGCTCTAATGACATTGTTTGGCTGCCACATCCTGGAAGTGCCCACCTCTGGACTTCCTGTTGTATGAGCTAATACCTTCCTGGAGAGTTTAACCTGTTTAGAACTGGATTTCCTGTTCACTTGCAGCCAAAATCCTTCCTGTTACTCCAGCAAAAGATGCTTAGAAAACACTACAGTTTTTCTTCTCCATTTAGGGTCACCTATGAGAGTCTCAGAGAAATCCCACAATTCTCTGCTTACTTTTGTTCAATGCAGAGTTTGCCAAATTTAGTTGACTGAGGAAACCTTTTTTCCATAGAGGCTTATAACATCTCGGAGGCACTGTGTGCCAAAAAACACACTTTTGAAAGGGATGCCTTAGATCCCTCCTCATAGCCCCTCCACCCCACCCACCCCAGAAGCCCTTACACACAGACTCCCACCTCAGAGGCGCACCAGAGCCCACATGTGTTTCTGTTCAATGGGGGAGACTAAATGAAGCCAGATGTACCTGGGCAGCCCACAAGCAGAAGAAGCAATGATTTAATGTCCAAGCTATGCAGGGATTAGCTTGCCAGAAAGCTCCTAAGGAGGGTGGGGACTTGCCACCAGCCTGCTAATGGATTCAGCAGAAATGCCCCTGTGGTCTGTGCATGACTGTTCTGTGCACGAGTGCAGTGTCCATGACCGCTCTGTGCATGACAACGGTGCCCCTGACCACTGTATTGATGACCTCTGTGCCAAAGGCCATCATGTCTGTGACTACGTCCTGTGACCCCTGTGCCCTTGACTGCGGTGCTCACGATCAGTCTCCACGACTGCTCCATCCGTGACCACGGTGTCCACAGCCTCTGTGTCAGTGACCCCTGTGCCCATAACCATTGTATCACTAACTGTTGTGCTTATGAGTGCTGTGCCCACGACTGCTGTGTAGGGGGGTCAGACCCTCTGTCCACCTCAGGACAGCTCTCACTCGAGTGTCCCCTGCCCACCCCTCTGGGATGCTACCCCTTCCCACTTGCTCTGGCCTCCTGTTCCCACTCCTGCCTCAGCCTTGGTCTCCCTGGCCCAGGAGTTGGAGAACTCTGCTGACCACTAGACCATTTCCTCCCCACTCTGGAGCTCAGAGATTCTCCAGCCTAGTGGTTTTCAAAAAGTGTCCCATAAGACCTTTGGGGTTCTATAGGAGCCCCTTAGCGCGCGTGCCCCTGATTCAGCCAGGACAACTCTCTATTCTTTTCTATCTACTGGGTTTCTATGTAGGAATTCACTGGAAGAAAAGCCCTTGAGGCAGGAAAGAAAAGTCTAAAACCACTGATGTTGTCCAGTTGCACATTTTGCAGGGTGAGTACAGGGGCCTCTCCTCCCGGCCCTGCTCGGGGATCCCTGGAGATTTATGGGAGAACCAGAGTGGAGCAGGAGGGGTTGGGGTCAGGGCAGGGGAGTGGAGGAAAGAAACAGCCTGCAGAGAGGCAGCAGTTCATTCTCCCTATTGTCACTGTTTGCTGTGACCCAGGAGAAAAAGCCCTTTGAAACAGTCAGCGATGCGGCCAGGAGCTACACAAAGCCTGCTTCACAAACTCTGGTCGCTGGCGAGGAACCAGGAGGCAGGCTGAGAATGAAACACGGCCTTGGAGGTGGAGTGCATTTTATTCGCTCCGCCGAGGTTTAGAGGCCACACTGGCCACCCACACTGGACCAGCCACCTTCACACAAGAATTGAGCTCTTGCATCCCATAACTGCCCCAGCCGGGTCTCAGCCTGCCCAGAGGTACAGAGCCAGTAGTGGGTGCTCTGAGAGGTGCATGCGGGGCCAGCTGCTGTAACTGGCACAGTGGGCATGGTGCCTAGGGCCCACAGTACTCTCACATGCCCACAAAAATATTTTAATTTCTTTTAACTTTGGAAGAAAAAATAAACTTGAAGACAGTCTTTCAATATATCATATTAATGCATTCATCTTTATACCAATGCAGTTTTAAAACAATAATAATGTATAACGTCAATGTATATTATTAATAGATTAATATTAATTATATATTTTGGAGGAAGGGGTCCACAAAGGGAAAAAAATGCCCACCGAAGTTGTGATGAAGTCATGGCGTGTCCCTGGGTAAGTGACAGTGGACTTCAGCTCTTGTATTGGTTTGCTTAGGGCTGCCATAACAAATGCCACTGGCTATGTGGCTTAAATAACAGAAATTTGTTTTCTCACAGTTCTGGAGGCTGGAAGTCTGAGATCAAAGTGTCAGTAGGGTTGGTTCCTTCTGAAGCCTCTAACGAGATGTAGATGGCTGCTTTTTCCTCCTGTGTCTTCACATGGTCTTCTCTCTGTACCTGTCCATGTCCTGATTTTCTCTTATTAGAAGGATACCAGTTATACTGGTTAGGATTAGGACCCACTCTAATGGCCCCATTTTAGCTTAATTACCTCTTTAAATATAGTTACCTTCTGAGGTATTGGGGGTTAGGACTCCAGCATACTAATCTGGGGGACACAATTCAGCCCATAACAGATCTTCTCGTTTGAGTTCATGTTCTTCCTTTGCTACAGTCTCCTCCCTTCCTCCTGTGCCCCTCCCTCCTATGAAAAGAGAAGGGCTCTAAATAGAACATGCCCTGCTTGAGAAAAAGCTGCTCTCAGATAGAAACCTCCCCATCCCCTGCACCTTGTTCTCTCTGTAGGGTGTGAGTCTCCATGTTCTCCAGTACTGGGTTCTGAGCAGCTTGCTCCAGCACTCTCCAGCTCATCCCAGCCATCTTCAACTGCATGGGGTTGACACATGGGGTTCTCGACATTAAAATGGCTTAACTTCCTTAGGACTGAAAAAGCAGATAATCCAAACAGGCCCTAGCCTCCTGAAGGCTGGAAATTCTTGCAGCTATATTAGGGCTTTGTCAGGAAAGGGGGATGTGAGACTCATGGTGAAAGCCCTAGGCCACTCTTGCTTCATAGTCATTGGACAACTGTTCTTCCGCCCTTGAAAATTAAATGTCACTTTCAGGCATGGATATCCCTGAGAACGTTGTGATATTGGCTTTCATTTTAAATGGGTCTTCCTGAAGTTAATCCAAAAATGAGAAAGAGGGGAAAGAGGAGGAAGAGGGGGAGAAGGAAGAAGAAAAAGGAAGAGGAGGAAGAGGAAGGGGAGGAGGAGGAAAGGGAGGCAACAGTGGTGGCAGGAGAAGCCAGGGTGGCTGGTCTACAGGCTGGATTCCCTTTGGTTTGGCCCTGTCATGTGGTGACCTTACCTCCTGTGGGGTCTCTAATCCTTACATATGAGCCTCAGTGCCTCTTAGTGATTTTGCCCTCATGTGGTGACCTAACACCTTGGTGGGTCTTATGACTTTTGACATTAAATTCAAGGGGATAGGTTGTAATCATTCTGGAGCTAGAATCAGTCCCACATGGGTCGGGATGGAGTTTGGTGATCCAACCTGGAAAGCAAGTCATGTAGGAGGAAAGGAGCTGATAGGTTCCTGTTTGTTGCCTCTCTCTACCTGGTCCCTACCAATGGGAGAAGAGCCTGGGCTGGGGCTGGAAGTCTAGGGTTCAGAGACTCACTTCAGTGTGGCTTTGTGCAAGTCCATTCCCTCCCTGGACTTTGGGCTCACCATCTGCTAAACGAGGGAGCTGGGCCAGATGAGTTCCTTGGTGCCCACGAGGGATCAACCACTGGGAGGAGTGCTGCTGATGCACAAAGACAAGAAGACGAACCCACAGCCCTCCTGGAGGCAGGCAACCCGCTGCAAGCCAGGCATGTTCACTTACTCATTTTTTTTCTCCCCTGGAATATATATCTTTTATTTTTTCTCATTATGAAAGCAGTTCATGCTTATTACTTAAAAAATATATACAGAAAACTCAGCTAAGGAAAACAAAGGCAGAAATGATCCCCATAAATCTCACCTGCCCAGAGACAACCACCGTTAGCACCGTGGCATATATTCTCCCAGACCATTTCCTGTGACGATGGATATGCATACTTAAACACAGAAACAAAATAGGAACACATACCATTTATCTTTTTCGGTCCTCACAATCACTCTACCAGGTACTCATTGTTATTATTTTCATCTTATAGATGGAGAAACAGAGACTCAAAGAGCTAGGGTAAGTTTTTCAAGGTGGCAGGACTGTGATGTAATCCGAGCCCAGCTGATAGCAGGTCTGAAGCCCTTTCTCAAGTTCGATGTGTTGGATGAAGCCAGGCAGGGAAGCTAGGGATTGTTCCAGCCCTAAACACCTTCCATGGGAGTCAGACCAGTACACTAGCTTCAGGGCAGCTGAGTCAGGAGTCACGAAGAAGCTCACCCTTTGAGTAGTGTCTGTAAGAGCAAGGTGGACTGTGTCAGGGTAAGAAGCAGTGGGAAAAGTGCTTAAGGCACAAGGATGGAAAGAGCAAAGTCAAAGAAACGAAAGTCTACCAAGTCCACGTTCCCTTGGCATGGGGTGGCAGCCGTGGCAATTTGATGTGTAGAGTGGCAGGAGAACGCAGGATGGCTGGTCTACGGGCTGGATTCCCTTTGGTTTGGCCCTGCCATGTGGTGGCCTTACTTTCTGTGGGGGTCTCTAACGCTTACACATGAGCCTCAGTGCCTCTTAGTGATTTTGCCCCTGTGTTGTGCCCTAACACATTGGTGGGTCTTATGACCTTTGACATTAAATTCAAGGGCATGGGTTGTAATCATTCTGGAGCTAGAATCAGGCCAACATGGGTCGGTTCACCCACTCAGCGAGTAGACTTGGGGAGATGTTAGATTGGGTGCTGAGATAGAAAAAAAGCATAGGCCCACCCTCTACCTCTTTGAGTCCACTTCCCAGCACTCCACCATGGTCCTCTCCCTTCGCCACAATCAGAACACTGAACTTCTCCAGAAGGCTGCAGCTTATCATAACCCCAGGAGACCTCACAAACAATGAGCCGTAGTGGGGAAAACAGGGGCTTGGGGCCAGACAGACCAGATTCTGCTCTCTTACTTTTTGACAAGTAATCTTAGACAAATTACCCCCACAGTCATACCAGTTGCACTAGGTCAGCATGAAGCCTACCAGAGATACCCTACAGGTGGGAACCGACTCCAGCCTGGCATGGGGGTGGGGGTGGGGCCTAAGGCAGGCTGTGATCCTAGATGCTGCTTGGTGGAAGGTTTGCTGTTGCTGACCAACAGGGTGTACATTTAGGTCTTCAATATTCCCCTTAGAGTCTCACTTATACTAGTAACTAATCTGGTGGCACGGATTATTTGGGGTTCTGTAGCACGGGTCCTGGTGGCTTTCTGGGGAGCTCCTTCTGTTTGCCAGGCTTGCTGGAATGGACCAGATCAGAGCTGCTGTGGGACAACATCTGCTCCCTCAGGGAAGGGGCTGCCCTGTGGGGTGCGTGGCCCTGGGATGGAGACCTGGAAACACCCTGGTTCTGCAGCTTAGTCTCTAGGGGCTCAGAAGTCTCTCACTCAGGTCTCTGCCTCTGTCTTTACACACAGATCTTTCTCCAGGCATATCTTTTCTCACCTAGGCCCTGGAGGTCTGCCTATCTGTATCAGAAAGGGGACAGAGCTGTGGAAAACAAAGGAGCTGGACATCTCTTTCTGGCATGGAACTCTAGAGAGCCATCCCCATGGGAAACCGGAGGGACCAATAGTCTCTGATACAGAATACAGAGAACACACAGTGAGGAAGAGCAGGGTTCCCAGCTCCCGAGTCTGGCTGTCTCAAGGCACAGGGAATGGGGGTGGGGGAACTAAAGGGAATGATATCAGCGGGGCTGTCAGTGGGTCCCAGAAAGATGAGCCCTGTACACCCTCCCCAGAAAGGTAGCAAATCTCCCCAACAGATTCCTGGGATCAAACGGAGGAAAGCCTGGAGTCCATGTCCCAGGAAGAGCTGGGAACAGGCAAAGTTGTGGAAAATAAGTGGCTGCAGTTATCTCCAGGCAGGTGCGGCCTCAGGCATTTTTGTAGTCTTTCCTGCCCGGTGGGTATCAGAAGCAGCAGACTGGTTCTGTGGGTGCCCGGGGCTGGTGAGGAAGGACAGAGGGTGCTGCCAGTCTGAAGGGGGCTTCGGGCACTGCAGTGACATGTCCACACCACCCACGGGGAATACACCTGAGGGCCAAGGTGCCTGAAGGACTGGCCCAGGAAGCCAGGTATCCCATCCACCATGGTACATGCATTAGCTCCCAGAACTCACGCATCCCCAGAAAGGAGAAGGCCACAAATGCACAAAGTCCTGTGTGGACCACCTTGGGGGAGTGGGAGCCAGAAACAGAAATTGAATTGTTTTAGGAAAATTGAGGAAATTTCATTTCTTGCACACCAGAGCTTTTGACCTACGTTTCCAAGTGAAGTTTCAGGAGCATCCCATGTGACTGTGACCATGGAAGACACCCAGATCCAGAACGAGCTCTGCCACTTTCAAGGGGCCCGGAGAGGAGCAGCAACCCTTATAGGCCCTTGCACTGAACCTTACACTACCTTCTGATTCTCTGAGGCTTGGGGCATTTTCCCCTTTGGTCACAGGTCCTTGGTGTTACAGATTAAACGAGATGCGATGTAACATAAAGTTATCAGTGCTGTGCCTGGTACAAGCTAAGCAAGCTCTTGATAAATGGTGACTATTGTTTTCACTATGATCACAGATGATACACCTTTCTGCCTCTCCCCTCTCCTTGGCATGCTCCTCACTTTTAGCGTCCCCACCCAACCTTCCCAAAAAGGGCCACCAACAGTCAATTTGATTTGTGCTTGGCAGGTCATCATTAACATTTCTCCTGGCTGTGATTTTTCACTAAAGGCAAGTCATGGTCATCACAGCTTCCCTCCACAGGGCTTATTGGCAGGGAAGTAGATGGTACCCTGAGCAAATGTGGGGACAGGCCGACCTCTGGTTCATGGATGTCACCTTGGATGGATGCTAGAGCTGGAAGGATGCCCAAAGGAAAGGGAACTCACACCCTGGTGCTACAGATGGGAAGGCAGCCCAGAAGACACAAGGCATGACCCTGACCACACTCTGGGCAAAAACAGAGACCAGGCTGGAAGCCCGCTACCTTGTTAACCTCTGCTTCTCCCCTGAGCTGGACACACAGAGGAGGAGGAAAAGCTGCTGACTCCTCACGTCTCATGATGGTATCACTCACTTACTTGGACCGAGTCCCAGAAGGGTGGTCCTGAAGTCAGAAGGCATCAAAGCAGCCGGATAATCCCCCTGCATACTCTCCAAAGACCTGCACTGAGCTAATGGACTCAACTCAACCTCCTTTTCCAGGCCCAGCAGCTGGACCCCGCATCTGCTTGACAACTTGGAGGATCTGCAGGTGGACTGGTGGGAGGGATGTCACCTGTTTTAATTAATGCTGCCTGTGGGCCTGCACTGTGCCAGGCATAAAGGGGCTACAGAAAAAGAGGGGGGCCTACTCATGAGACCCTTATGCAGGAATACCCATTTCTGTAGACAGCTGCATCACAGCCGTTCCCCTTCTGGTTTCTTCTGTCTTCCCATCCTGTCCGCACACGAGCCCTAACCCTCTGACTGCCTCAGTTTCCCCGCAGCCATCTGCACACTTGGAGCCACAGTGTCTCGCACCCCCAGGTGAGAGCCTGCCTGACCCTTTTCTCTCTTCATCCTGTCCTGACACACTTGCCTTTACCAGACAGGCTCACTAGTCCTTGAGTCTAGGCTTGGTAGTCGGGCTTAGCTCACCAAGAGGCCAGCCCAAAACCTCAGAGGCAGGACTGCTTCCTGGGGATGAGGACAAAGGTCACACAACTCGGCTCCTCTCTATCCATCCAACCAATGAACTAATTAATAATCACCCAGCATCTTGTGCCCACTCTAGTGTAAAATAGGATCTCTCTGAATCCCTTCCATTTTACAGGTGGGGAAACCAAGGCTCAAGGAGGGGAGGAAGGATCTTGCCCCTGGTCATTTTATAACTCTTCCGTGGGCATGCCTTGGGTCCTCATCCAGCCCTAGCCAAGGGCCAGAACTGGGTTTCTCACCCCAGCGGCCCCACCAGGCCCGGCACATAGGTGTCTTTCAACAATTTGGTAGTGGGGTTATCAAGAAGTCTCCTTGTTTCAAAAGAAGACTTCTTAAAAAGCAAGCCTTAAACCAAAAGGGGACCCTCACTGGGTGGATTTCTGGCCTGCTGGAGGTAGTGGTGGAGAAAGGGCATTTCTGGGGTCTCCAAGGGGATCACAGATGCTGGAAGCCTTCGTTCCCATCTCTACAAGATGTGGGCGCAGGTAGCTTCAGCCTCAGACTGTTTTGCAAGGCTATTCAACACTGCCCTGCTGTCGGAGGGCAAACAAGCTGTCCCTTCCTGCTTTGTGCCCCCCCACAAGGACCTCCGGAGAGGACGCAACAACCGCCCAGGAGCAGTCAGTGCGATTCTTGGGACAAATGCAGCCTGACCGGAGGTGATGGGGGAAAGAAAAAGGAAGAAACTTTGCCTGTTGCCCTTTCAAAGCAACTAAGTCCCAATGCCCTCTCTCCTTTGTTTATCCATTCTCACCTCTGCTCATTCATTCCCACCTCACCCACGGTTTGCTTCATCCTTCAGGCCACACTCATTCTCATTACTCCTTATGCATTCATTTATTCACTTGCTCATTCACTCCTCCACTTGTCCTTTCACACCAAGATTGGATTGCCTCGCTCCTCATTCTCCTCTCCCTTTCTTCACTTATGCCACTGACTTCTAGTCCCTTCTTCTAGTCCCCCACTCATTTTCTTCTTCATATCCTATTGTAGGCAGATATTTGCAGTTCTCCCCCTACTAGGCAGGTGAAGGGCTTTTACTTGCTGGATCCCTTAGGGTAGATGATCATCTCTGGCCAATGGTTTACCTACCAGTGGTTTCGTCAGGTATTTCCTCTGAACTAGAGTCTTTAATCATCAGCGTGAGGCCCGCCGGGGTATCTTTTTAACTGCCACAGTGACCAGCAACATTCTAGGCAGTAGCTTCTCCAAAGAGCCTGAATTCCAGAGCGAAGGGTATATAGAGACAAGCTCCCAGCCAACCGCAGCAGCCATGAAGGTGCCCCAGTCGGGTGTGCTTCCAGAGAGCCAGCTGTGGAGCAGAGACGATGGACAGCTGCCAGCTGTGCCCTCTGAATCTACCACTGCGTTCATGTCAGACCACACATATTTCCCTAGGGCTGCTCCACACAAATGACTAGTCTCAATGACTGGTTTACTAGAGCTAGGCCACTCCTGCCCAACGTGGGTCTCCGCTCACGGGCAGCTTTGGTCTCAGAGCTCCTCATCCGCCTGGTCCACACTTTCTCAGAATTGCACTGCAATCAGCTTCTTCCCGCCCAGTCTCTCCTTCTCTCCCTTCTTCCCTCTCTCCTTTCACATGTCTCACATCTGCATCCTAGTTGAGGGTTCTCCCTGTCTTCTGCTCCCCCTCCTTTTATCCTTCACGGCCACTTCTAATAAAGGCATAGCAAGCGCCATCTGGAGTCTGTTCCTCAGAGGACCTAAACAAAGTACATGGGGCACAAGTAAGAACTAACCTTTTTTTGTTTATTTGTAGCTATGGTATAACCCAGCCTTATTCACTCACTTCTTCTCTCATCCAGCCACTCAACCTACACTCAGCAACAGGCAGTTTCCCCACCTGTCATATACACAACTCTGACCCTTGGTATGCAGATTTCCTTGGTAGCCCAGGCTCCTGATCCAAGTGAGTCTCCTGGGTGCCCCATTCTCAGCCCTTTCTAATGTTTGTCAAGATACCGTCAAGGTGGACCCAGTGCCTGACCTTGCTGAGTGGAGTATAGGACGTCAATCCTGGACAAAAGCCGCTCCAGTGAAAACTTAAACAATGTCACCCAGTCCCAAGCAGTGAAGGGGCCTTGCCTCATGTTGAAAATGGAACAAACATGTTATGCAGATGCCCCAGCTGAGATTTTTGAGAGGAGACACAGCGGGGCTTACTGCCATGGAATCAGCCCCTCATTCTTCAACCCTGTACTCCCCCTAAATGGTACGCTCACCCGCAGCCCAGCCACACACATCCGGGGTTCATACCCTTCCTCATCGGCCAGGGAGGTGTGTTTTTATAGGACAAAATGTGGGAGAATCCAGCCACCTTTCCAAGGCCCCTGGGACCTGGATCCCCCTCCCTTTTTCTGAGCATGATAACAGTAAGACAGATGACTGCTGACTCTCCTTGCCCTGTTCCACCCTGCATATGGCCTCCAGAGTGTGCTGCTAAAAGATCCATCATATTCCATCAAGAGTCCTCCATAGCTCCCCGTGAGCTTCAGGGGAAAACTCACACAGCATGGGCGTTCATGGCCCTACTGAGCCCAGCACCAGCCAACTCCCCTCCTGCCCCTCCCCTGCACGGTGTCAGGGAAAGGCCAATCAGATGTGAGCCATGGATCACCCTTATGACACCCCAAGGACCTGCTGGGTGAGTGGGCTGTGCTGTGCCATAGACCCTCATGTGGCTCTTCCAAAAGTGGGGTCCATGACACAACACACCTGGGGGCCGTTAGTAATGTTATAGGAGCTAAGGCTTCCGTGGTCGAAGAGCCTAGGAAATTCCGACTCATATGGGGTTGAGCTGTTTCCTTATACAGGAATCTTTAGAGCCTTCATTACTCTCCCGTGGGGAATGTACAATCCAGGGCTGTCTACCTCATTTACTCCTAAGAGCCCCTTCCCTGTGCACTACAATGGGAATTACTTGCTTGCAGTAGCACCCCTTTTGGGAAACCAGGCTCTGATGCTTGATAGAAAGAATCCCTAGGAAGGACAAGCAGATAAAGGGTGCAGGGCCTGCAGGGAGACAAGGTCTCAGGCCCAGGGAGGCAGCTTCTGGCAAGGCTGTGTGAGGCCTGGCCTCGGAGGGAGGGTTAGGCTTTGCAGGAAGAGACCTCGGTGGGAGACAGGTCTTTCAGGAAAGCCTGAACCATGGTTCAAGGGGAGGCATTTAAGGGATTTAAGGGCAGTGGGGTTTATTTAAGGGTAGTCGGTGTGAGCAGCGTACCTCCAACTTGGTTGAAGCTACCTAGCAGACTTAAAAGGGCAGAACTGACACATTGGGGTGGAAAAGGAGGCTGGATCTGTTCTTATAGCTCAGATCAGTTCATGACAGAATGCAGGGGCTTAGGGTGGGGGCTTCCGTTTAGAGACACCATGTTACTGATTTCCTATGGCCCACAGGATTCAGAAATGAAGGTGGACACGTGACCAAGTGCCAGTCTGCCAAACTTCGGGCTCTGGGCCTCCTCTTTATAAGGGGTAGTTCCCTCTAAACACTCCTTTCTGATGGGCCAGTGACACCTTTCGATTCTCTCCCATGTTCTAAGACCCCGAAGAACCTCTACTTTGCTCATAAGCCAGAAGAGAAGAGGAGGAGGAGGAAGCACATCTTTCGATCCAGGAAAACCTGGATACGTGCAGCTGAGAAAGCAAAACTGTTCATTAAAAACCTTCTGGGAGCTTGCCAAGCGGGAGAGAGAGACTTGGGGCCAGAGCCTCGGCAGCGGGAAGGAGCAAAGTGGTGGTGGGTTATTTATAATCCTCCCCTGGCTCTGTCTGCCGTGTTCTTTCAGCTCGAGGAAACACTGCCATCCCAGAGACAGACATCTGATCATTATAATTTTGTGTTTGAAGACAGTTTTAGCTTCCTGCAGACACACATAAAATCTGCATCCGTTGCCCAGGATGGGGGCCATAAAGGTTCTCTGAGAGGGTCGTAGACCTTCCTGGGGTGGAATCCAGGCTGTCTTCAGCTTTGGCACAGGGCCTGGCTCCTGTGCCTCTGTTTCACAAAGGTCCTGCACTCACCTACCTCTCTGCCCACTGGCCAGAGTCTATCCTACCCTTGAAGGCCCAGCCAGACCTCCCTCTTGCAGGGCCTTTCCTCTCTGACTATCTTAGTACTTTCTCTCTCTCTGTGTTTTTTTTTTTTTTTCCACAGTTGATTTAATTCACTTGATGTTATATTGTGCTGCCTCGGTCCCTAGTTGCCTCTTGTATATATAACCATATATTGAATGGGCTGAACTCGATGGGGTACGAACAGGAAATGGCTTTATATTTCTCCCTTCGATGCTTTCAAATGTGCCCGGCTGGATCTCCCTCCCCTTCCCTTGATGGCATCACAGGCATGTACCAGAGCTTCCCAATCAATTTCAGACACAGAACAAATTTTACTCTCAGATATTAAAAAGGCCCAGTCCAACCCATGTACAACCTCCTTCTACAACCAGTTCAAAGCTTCTCCCTCCCTACAGCCCAGGCCTGGCCATGTTGCTGCGAGGAGACCTGCAGTGGCCTGGGGATGGGTTGGCAGTTCAGTTTCTCTTCCTTCACGTCCACTGCGATGGGTTAAATTGTGTCTCCTGAAAAAGATATGTTGAAGTCCTGATACCCTCCCTCCAAGTGTGGCCTTATTTGAAAATCAAGTCTTTACAGAGGTAATCCAGTTAAAATGAGGTCACTAGGTTGAGCCCTAATCCAATATGACTGGTTTTATTACAAAAAGGGTAATTTGGACACACAGGCAGACGTGCACAGAGGGAAGGTGACCTGGGCACACACAGGGAGAAGATGGCCTTGTGACTGGAGTGGTGCACCTATAAGCCAAGGAACACCCTAGATTGCCAGTCACCCCCAGAAACTGGAAGAGGCAAGGAAGGATTCTCTCCCAGAGGCATCAGACGGAGCTTGCCGATACCTTGATCTTAGATTTGTAGCCTCCAGAACTGTAAGACAATACAATCCTGTTGTTTTAAGCCCCCCAGTGTGTGGGATTTTGTTATTGCAGCACTAGAAAATGAATAAATCTGCCTTCCCACTCGTGGTTTCTCCAGAGCCCAGGCAGCATGAGGAAGGATAGAGGGGAGGGGTCCCAGGTAGGTAGACTGTGCTACCTGAGTTCTTACTTGCTTTCAAGGCCTTTGTCTAGACAGGCACCCCACTGCTGGGTATTTTTTTGGGCATAGATATTCCTCCAGTGGTCCTCTGCCAATTCTGGAGTGGCCCTCAACACAGTGCTAGTGCTTGGTTCTCTGTTATGGTCTCCTCCTGGCCCAAGAGAAGCTCACAGTCTCTTTCCAGAGCTGAGGCAGGCCTGCAGGCTCTGTAGCTGCCTTCCTCCTTACTCTCCTCTGGTTAACTTCTTGTCCTGAGTTCTGTGGGTGTGAGTAGGCTCAGTCCCTACTCCTACAGGGGCACTTCCCACCCTAAACCTGGGGAGATATGAGATAAACTTTCCCAGCAATATCTGTGTCCCCAGCTTGGGATTTCTGCAGCATAGTCGGCCTCCAGCTGGGAAATGTTCTAGTGTCCCCGCCTGTGTGCAGGCACCCTAATCTCCACAGACGTTCTCCAGAGCCCCTGCCAAAAACCTGCAAAGGTGTGGGGAGCAGTGAAGTCACAGCACTTTACATAACATAACCGTTCCCTTCTATGCTCACGCGTTCCCTCTCTTTGCTTTCAATAGGCTGAGAGTGGGCTGAGGAGGTGAGAAGTAAAGGCAGTGTAGACACTTCTCAACAAACCTAGCGGAGGGATTCCGGCAACTCCCTTTTGGGTAGTCATCCACTGTTCCTGGCTTTGGGGTTTTGGCTGAAGGGCTCCCACTCCCATCCCACTACGTAGAAGAACAAGTCCTGTCTGTAGATTAGCTACTTCCTGAGGACAAGGGTTACACTACTTTCTTTTACCTTCAACTACATCCTCAGGGGGAGAGGGAGGCAGTGGGCAGAGTGGCTTGGAGTCTAGGCTCTGGAGTCATATGGTCACAAGTTCAAGTCCCTGCTCAGACACTTGCTCAGCTGCGGGTTTCAGGAAAGTGACTCGGCCTTTCTGCGCCTTTGTTTCCTGAGCTCTCACGTGGGGACAGGGAAGGTAATAAAGAAAATACTTGTCACAGATGTGGAGTTAGGCACAGGGAAACCCAGTCACTGCCCTTAGTGTTTTGGAGTTGGTCCTAACCCTCCAAGAATAATGAAAGTGTGAACCCGACACTAGTGAGTGCTGTGGGCCTTCTCTTCCAGCAAAGTGCATGCATGCAAATTTGTTATATGTGATTCAGGTTATAAATCTCTGGGAGCTCAATGGTTTATCACTGAATTATATGGAATTGCTCCAAACTGTTGAGTAAGGGAACAGCAGAAAGAGACCAAAGAGACATTAGTAGCTTAGGAGGATCCTTGAGTCATCTGAGATAGCCACTAACTGGATTAGAATTTTGAAAAAGCTCAGATCTAAATTCCTGGGGATTTTTACCTCAACACCCTCATTCCACAATGCATTGAGCAAAATCTGACCTCACCAAGGACTTTTAAAATCAAAGGACTCTTGTGCATTTAGCAGTGTGCTATAGTGCAATCTCAGTGATTCTTAAAATTGACCGATATATGCATTTTAAAGGAGACAAATTATCTCAGACCCCCAGTGGTGGCTAAATTTATTTTGATCATATTGTTACTTAAATATATACAAACAAAAAAGTATAAATTCCTTATGCTTCCAGTTCTCATACAGCTATAAAAGCAAAACACAGTTACAAATTAAATGCAAACAAAACTACAAAACCATTAAAATTCAAATTAATGGCATTAATTTCAAGTGACAGATGATGTTTTGCTGAAAGTAAATTAACCAACGTTGGGTTTAAAAAATGGAGAGATGTAATCCCATTTTAAGTCCAGCTTGTTATCAACTGGATTGTTTTGATGTTTGAGCATGCTGGGCCATCATTAGAGTGATTATCAATATCGTTAGTTTTTTAAATAGAAATTTTATCAATATGATTATTTTTCATGTGTTACAATGGATTTACTTTTAATCACAGACCTAGGATTTTGATAGGCCAATCAATTTCATAGAGTACTCCAAAATATAAGAACCTAAAAACTATAAAATGTATGTCACTTAGCAAGACATTTCCCAGTTGTATACCCTTCCTGCTAGTGCTGTTTCACAAGTTGTTACAGCTCCAAATGGCATCCACTCCACCACTTGCTTGCAAAACGGTGACTATGATTCTGTCCGCTCAGCACCCAACCATTTGTGTGTGGCCTGCCAGTGTCCCCTGTGCTGTTTGATGACTCAATCCTCCCTCCTCTTGTCTCTGTTTGAACAATCGCTAAACCTTTGTTTGCACAGCAGCCCACGAAGTCATTTGGCCTTCATTTCGCAAAAACGTGTTAGTAAGCGTAAATGTAAACGCAGCCTTGAATCCTCCAAGCGTTATTTGGTGATAACCTGATTATCCACACACAACACCAAAAGGTCTTAACTAATATTTTTCAATTTTTGAAATGAAAACATCGAATTAAAAAAAAATTCTCATACCACTCAGGGACCCCTGGCTGTACATTTGTGAATCAATATTTTGAAATCCCTTGTACATTAAAAAGAGCTCTGACCTGAGAATCTAAGGTTAGATTTCTATTCTGGGTCGTTCATTGACCCACTGTATTCTATCGGTCAAGTCCTCCCTCTAGGTTTCATCTGCTCACCGACACTAATTGTTTCATGTTTGGGTCATTATCAAATAGATTTCTCCAACCTCTCCACAAGTCTCATTGGGCAGGTGGGAGAAACTGAGCCCCAGGTGCACAGTTAGTGAGTGAGAAGATGGGGTTAGAAGTCAGTGACTCATAGAACTGAGGCTGTCCCTGGAGCTCTTCAGTCCCCTGGGGTATCCATGCCTTGGGACCTGAGCATCTTTACCCTGCCCCCTGCACACACACATACCTGGCAACAGAGCACAGACTTGGAGAAAGTGAGAGAACAGCCTTCATTCTCCTGTCACGCACCTGATGAGCCACATTAACCCTCTGGACGACACTGCCCCCCTAAATGACAAGGGCTTTTTTCTTAAGTAAAAATTGGACATGGATCTTGATAACTGAATTTTCCTGATGGGTGAATTCATGTTTATTCATTTGCTTTGTGAAAAGATGGATATAAATCTATAACTGAAATCATATTTTATACACTCACATGCATTATACTTATATATAGGCAAACACGTATACACGTGCATGTAAACATCAGTATATACATATATATGAGTATATGTGCATATATCTACATGTATTTCCTCCGATGAAAGAGAATGAAATTTCCTGGAATTGGAATTGTGCTAGCAAAACAGGATTTGTGGTTGTCTTTTTATGCAGCTGAGCACAGGTCATTAGGGCTGAGTCTTCAGAGAGCTGCTATCTCCCTGGGCCCTTGAACACTGACCTCTCCAATCCTTGGTGCTAGGAAGGCCATAGCTGGGGTTCCTCCCTTTGGAAGCCATAAAGATTCCTCATTTTATTTCAGAAACCGCTGTAGACACCATTATTCTTGAGGCCCTCCCTCTTCCAGCCTTGACAGATAAGAGTGACTTCCAGGGCTCTCTGAGAATTCGGTTCCAGTGGGGAGTTTCAGTTCAGCTCGAGGGAACTTTGCCCTTGGATTTGTTCCATTCAAACGCAAGGAGGCAACCTTTGGGGAGGATCCCCTTTAACAACCATCCCTCCTACCCCTGGATCTCATGTTTTTAAAAGATTACTTTTTTTCTAGAGAGAGCTTAAGTGATAATAAATTCATTCCTTCACTCTGATGAATCAAAGACATTTATACTTGACCATCAGAGATTCTAATTGGCATGTGACTCATGCTTGTGAGACCAGCAGAGTTGATAGAATAGCAGCTAAAACAAAGACATTTGACATTTTAGTTATTCACATAGCCTTAGTCAGGGCACAAGTAGAATGATCATTACACTGTTTGAAATAGCGATTTTGCAGCATTTGTCATAGAATAGACTAGTAGTCACCAATCCCATGTTGTGTCTCGGGAGAACTCTGGAACAAGCAGGTGAATTAAGTCCAGCTATGCTTGTTTAAGTGCAAGAAAACCCTGCTAGTTGCTGAAGCTACAAGGAAGAGCTTGTCTTTGCACTTGAGTGGTTCCTAGTCTGGGAATCAAGCCAATTATTTGGTCCTACAGCCTACAAGATATTTTCATTTAAAAAAACTGGCCGCTATGTGTAAAGGGTGGCTAAGAGGCAAAGACTAAACAGGGATACCCTAAGGTGGCACTCTAAGGATGCTGTCGTGTCCCTGGGCACTCTGTGTCACACCTCATTCGATATCCCAAAGCCTTCCCAGTGCTACCAGGGCTTCTATCTGTTCTCCCTGGGGCAGAGAGACTTAAAGGCACTGGGCGTGTGGTCTGCAGGGGCCTGGGCCTTCAAGGCCTACAGCTCGCCTCATTCGGCTCCTGACCCGGTCGCAGCTTCCTCACCGTTTGTGCTTACCTCTCCCCTGGAGCTGGCCATGGTTCCCTGAATCCCAACATCCTGTCCTGCTCTTGATACCACAGTACCTTGATCTCTACGGCCACCCCCACCTATCCCCACAGCTGCCCCACAAGCAGCCAGTGCGTCAAGGTAGGTGCTCAGAGTATTTCTGAGTTGACTCTCTGAGGCCTCCCTGGCCTAGCTGCTCATCGATCCTGCACTACGGATGGCCCTTTGGTCTCAGTGGAAGTCCTGCTCTGTGGGCTGTTGGGCTGGCGCAAGGCACCCTTTATCCGGTGAGCTCCCTACCTTTTCCTGTCTTAATTTCTTTCCTCACACATTTCTTTCCCCCTGCCTGGGGCCAGAGAGAAAGACACTCTCCCCCATCACTGGTGCCATCTCCTAAGAAAACCTAGAAGACCGAATAGACTCCCAGATGCAATTAGTCACTCAAATTGGTCTTTGCAGACCTCTTTCCTGGCATTCTCAGTGGAAGCCTCTCCTCCAGCAGAAGGAGTACACTCATTAGAAATGTAAATTCATTATGGTCTCTAGGTCCTGGTTGGCTATTCTGTGGGTCAAGCGGTACCTCTTGTCAAGGCCAAAGGGAGCAAGCATCTCTGCTGGAGGAAGAGGCGCTGCCCAGGTCTTGAGCCAGTTGTTCCTGGGGCAGAGTGACAGAGTCTGCAGTGTACATGGGCCTTGGGCGCCATGGTCCTTGCATTGGAAGTAATAAAACAAAGCCAAGGTGGCAGGTTTTTTTGTTTTTTTCTTATTTTCTTATCCTCACCTGAGGACATTTTTCATTGCTTTTAGAGAGAAGGAAAAGGAGAGAGGAAGAGAGAGAGAGAGGGAGAGAGAGGGAGAGAGAAACACCAATTTGTTGTCTCAGGCAGGTACCCAGACCTGGGATTGAACCTGCAACCCAAGTACGTGCGCTGACCGGGATTCGGACATGCAACCCTTAGGTATGGGATGATGCTTCAAGAATCTAAGCCACACGGGCCAGGGCCAAAGTGGCAGGTTTTAGGAGTCCTTACTGTTCATTGTTTCTGAAGTCTTCAGCCTGTGTGGGCCTCTGGTAGGAGGAGGGGATCAGAGCCAGAGGTCAGTTCAGTGGGTTGCAAGACCTGGCTGGCCTGTGTGCTAGGGTCAGGGAGAAAGAGCCTCTACTCCATCACTTTGCCCAGGAGAATTTGTGAGTTGCATCTGGTTGGGGGTGGATGACATAAGTTGGGCTACTCAGGAAGCAGTCACTAAGAAGGGGTTTAGTGTGCAGGATACATATTAGAGCTCACATGGGATAAGTATTCACGGGAGAGAGGGAAGGAGGTGGGCCGGGCAGAGGAGAAGTCCAGCTGCTATACAGGCTTATTGACAGTCTTGGCTCAGAGGGCCACCTGAGTCACCCACGTGGCTCGACCAGCCAGTCTTCTGCACTTTACCTCTCTCAGTTATTTGGCAGGAGCCATCCCACAGTGACTGGGCAAGGCAGCTCTGTGAAGCTCGGGCAGCCCTGAGGGGGCTGAGAGTTGAGGGCAGCATTCCCGGCAGCTAGAACAGAGTCCTTCCTTGCCAGGAGATATATGTGGTACACTCCACGTGGGATGTGTCATCATGAGATTGCAAACCAGATCCCGATTCTGAAATGATAGTGAGAGGAGTGAGGCTTGGCTGAAGTTCAAACCAGATCCCAAACAGCAACTGGAGGGCCAAGGATTCGGTCAGCTGTCCAGAAAGGGTGTGGAGAAGTAAGTTCTAAGTGGGATTCCGGGTAAGCTGGAGGGCATTCTGGGGAGGGCTGGAGAGGGATAAAGAGAGAGTTTATTGTTCCCTCTTTGTGGCTGCAAACCAAGGAAATGACAAAGGCTGGAGAGAGGCTTAATTGTTGGGATCACAAGGTGACCTCCAGACCCTCTTCTCTGGGGGAGGATGTGATTGGAGCGCTTAGGCTCCTCCTGGCTACTGGTCTGGGTCATGATTGAAATTTGTTGTGAGGATGCAAATGAGATAAAGCATGGAAAGTGCTTAGCCCTCAGTAAGCATCTTGGTTATAATTATTACTGTTATTCCTTGCAATAGAGTAGGCTGGGCAGGGCAGTGATTGACACCTCAGTGGGTGTATTTATGAGCTCCCTTTCTGAAGATGCTGACATTTGGGGTGAGGGAGGGGGAGGAGTACCCCACCTGTGGAGCAAAGATAGCTGTGATCTTATTTCCAACGTTAAAAAGGCCCCTGACTCACTCTTCCCTCTTTCCCTCCCTCCCTCCCTCCCTTCATTCATTCATTTATTTATGTAAAAAATTATCAAGCACAGTGTGTGTTTCAATGACTTATTCTGGTGCAAGAGAAAATAAGCAGTGATAAAAAAGACCTGCTTCCACAGGGCCTAGGTTTTCATAGGGGAGAAAGACAACAAACGAAACCCACAGTATGCGAGCTGATGCTAAATGTCAGGAAGAAAAATAAAGCAGAGAAGGGGAGTGAGGAGTACAGTGTGGGGGCTGGGTTTGCAATTTTACATAGTGAGGACAGGGAAGGACACTGGGAAAAAATGGTATTTGAGCAGTGACCCGAGGCCGGGAGGGAGTAAGCTCTGCAGATGTCAGGGAGAAAAGCACTGAAGGCAGATGACAGGACAAGTGCAATGGCCTTGGGCTGGGTGTAAGTCTGGTAGGTCCATGTCTGAGAAATGGGAAGGCGGGAGTGAACGAGGCAGGTGTGGCGAGGCTCTGGCTCTTGGCCTGAGAGAGCTGGGGAGCCACTGAGGGTCTGGGGAGGAACGTCGGCATCTGACTTCTGTTATGAAATGGTCCTCTGGCTTTGGGGGGTGGGGTCGGGGATGGACTGAGGGCTGAGGGTGGTGGTAGCAGGGGGATGAGGCCGGAGGTTGTTGCACTAACTCCGAGACTGATGGCTGGAGTGCAGACAAAGTAATGGAGGAAGGAAGACAACAAGGTTCAGATCCTGGATCTGAGTTTAAGGTGGAGCCCGCCGCATTTGTAGGAGTCAGACATGGCCTTAGAGAGAAACGGAGGAGTCAGTGTGGTTCCAGAGTCTTCTAAGAAGTTCTTCTTGGACTATTTTTGAAGCCTCTTTGAGGTACCCGATTGGATTCAAGAATCTGGGGTTCGAGGGAAAGGTCCAGGCTGGTGTAAAAAAACTTCTGCTTCCTGGTAGATCCAATGGCATTTATGCTAAGAGAATGGAGCTTATCCCCTAGAGCTTTACCGTGCAGTATGGTGGCCACACACCGGGCCATTGAACACGAGAAATGTGGCTGCTCTGAATGCAGATGTGCCAAGAGGGTACGTATGTACCAGATTTTGAAGATATAGAACAAAAAGTATAAAATACCTCCTTGATAATTTCTATATTGCTTATGTGTTAAAATGACAATATTTTCACTATATTGTATTAGATTAAATTTGTTATAATTAATTTCAGTTACTTTTTACTTCTTTAACATAGCAACTAGACAATTTAAAATCATGTCTGTGGCTCACATTGTATTTCTAATGGACAGTTCTGACTCAAGGAGTAAAGAAGCCATAGTGTTGAGCCCCTGTAGTATCCAATATTTAGAGGTCAAGGACATAGGGACAAAAAACCGGAGAGCAGCAGGAGTGAGTGGTGTCCCAGCCAAGTGAAGAGCATGTTTGAAGAAGAGGCTGACAACTGCTGTGTCAGATAACCACTGCAGGTCTGTATGGAGAGAACTCAAAGGTGAGCATGGGGCTGAGCAAGGTCAAAGTCAAAAGTCACCGGAGACTGTGAGAAGAAGCACTTTGAGCTGTGGTGGGGTGAGAAAGCCTGATAGCAGTGGCTTCAAGACAGAATGAGGGGAGAGCAATTGGAGACAGGGCATATAGATGACTCTTTGAAGGAGTTTTCTTATAAATGAACAGCAGGAAAATTGGGATGATAGCTGGAGGGGGAGGTGGAATAAAGAGGAATTTTATTTTTAACTCGATGTTGGTAGCATTTATGTAACATTTTTCATGGACAAACACTATTCTAAGTATCTCATGCATACTAACTCAATACACCACCAACACTACAAGGTGGTTACTATTTGAAGATGAGGAAACTGAAGCACAGAGACGTTAAGTATCTTGCCTAAGGGCCCAAGGCAATTTAGTGGCAGAGCTAGGATTTGAACCTTTTTGATATGGTTCTGAGGCTGTGCTTTAATTACCATGCAGTGTTCACCTTTATACATGACAGAAAGTCAAGGAGAGAGGAAAATTGATGACACAGGCTAATGAGGGGAGGGTTGCTGGAGTGCTGTCCTTGAGAAAGGCAAGATGGGATGGGGCCAAGTGGGCAAGTGGAGGAGTTGTCCTTTGCTGGGAGCACAGGCAGGTCAAGTACAGGATGTCATAGGCAGGTACAGTTCCCAAGATCAACAAGGCCCTCCCCTAAGTGGGGAAGGACCAGGGGGCACTGGCTTGCAGGGGAGATGCTGGCTGAGCCAAGAGGGAGAGCACTAGGGAAATGCCAGGCAACATGGGGCCCACTTAATACTTGAAGCCATTAGTTCCGGGTTTGGGTTGCTTTGCTCTAACCGCTCCTTAATGTTTAAAATGGGATCTCTAGGCCTGTCCGGAGCCCCAGGGCTGATTCGTGGCTGGCCCCAGAGAGACATCCTGGGGCACATGCAGGATACGGAGGGTGCCAGGTGGGCCTGATGGTGCAGAGGCAGGGTTGCCCTGCGGGTGGCAGTTGGTCACAAGGCAGTAGGTCTGCAGTCAGCTGAGGATGCTCCACTGGGAACCCCCTGGTGGCTGGGCCTCCTGACAGACTGAGGGCTGTGGGGCTGGACGACGGCGGGGCTGGACGACTGCAAAGTGAGTCTGGCAGAGTGAACATCAATGAGTAAGGCCTCCCCAGTCTTTGAAGGGCCCCGTGGTGGGCCTTTGAATCGCTCCATCTGGGGTCAGGGCGCTGAGTGGCTGGGCCCCTGTACTTGCCAATAAACTGTGGGGGACGGCCTTCAATTATGGAAGCGTAGCCAACCAAATGAGCTCTCAGATAAATTATTTATGCCCAGGCCTGGAAGGGAGGGAGCGGGCTGCAGGAACAACGTGTTCATTTTAATAAAACGCCTGAAAAGTTGCAGTGCACTGGGGGGTGGCGAGGGGGGTGGGGGTGGGGTGAGGGAGGAGAGGATGATTAGATTAGAGGAGGCCTGCTGTAAATAACGCACAAGAAGGGCATTTTGTTTCTTTTTAGACTGTCTTTTGTATCCTGTTTTCTACGAGGAAAAAGAGCATAACACAGCATCTATGAAATGTTAATGAGGGTTATTGCTATTTACCTAGGTTGGGGGTTTGAAGGAAGGGCTGGGCTGGGGTGATGGAGGGGTTGTGGCAGATTGGATTCTATGCAAATGCAGGCTTCAGGGAGTCTGCGAGGCTTTGGAACATGAGCTGGACTGGGAGCTTGTTGTGTCCGCGTGGAGGGCGAAACAGCAACAGCTCCCCTGGGCTGGACTGGTGTTCTCCCTCTTGCCCTAAAACCTGGGGAGAATGACAAGTCAGATGTGACATCTCTGCCCCCCACAGGTCACTGCCCCCTCCCCCAACCATGGGAAAACAGGCAGAAATGAGAAGAATGCAGCCTGATGCCCTGGGAATTAGCTGCTGTCTGGGTGGCCACTATGGGCACTGCATCCGGAATTGATGAGCGCTGGCTTTTGGTGGTGCAGGTGACAGAGGGGCCTTCTCTGTCACTGTGGAGGTGTAGATGAGAGCCCAGCTGTCCTTCCCTAACTCAGGTCAGTGCTCTGGGGTGTCCAGGAGGTAAATCACTCTGCAAATCATCTCATGAGAGCACTCAGCACTTGTTCTTCCCACCTCAGCTGCCCTGTGAGAAACAATGTAGAAAAATAGGCTGCATTTGCTCGGCTCGGCTCGGATTGCAGGTTCCCAGGGCATTTCTTCACCCCCATGCACCCTTCCTCCCCTCTATTTTCCTCCATAGTTACCAGTTTGTTGCCAGTGAGGCAATCAGGCAAGGCTTCTTGGAGGAGGTTGCAACTGTGTTAGGCTTTGAAGGATGGGAAGAATTTCCACAGGGCAAGGAAGAATATTGTTGTCATTTCAGAGAGTGGCAGGGAAAATGGTTGTTAGCGGGTCATGGACACTTCTGGATTGCGGGCTGATTTATATCTACCTATATCACACGGTTGCTGCACTATGTAATCTTGGGGTGCTGTCTCAGGAAAGGGAACCCCACAAGTTGAGTGGTGTACAGCCTGAGGGGCTGTACATGGCAGCCTTACTTGCACAGGTGACATGCACATTGGTAAGTGCCTAATATATCTTATTTTGAATGAATAAATGAAAAAATAAATAATGTGTTTAATGGCAAACAATTTGCCTAATAGCAAACAAAAACCTGTACGGGTTTCGACAACTGTTAGGCGGTTAATCCTGTCAATTGCAAGTGACAGAATCCTAACTCAAATAGGCTCCAGACACAACATAATTTATTATGTCAAGTAACTAAAAAGTCTAAGTCCCAGAGGTACAGTCAACTTCAGGCATGGCTGCGAGCAGGGGCCCAGAGGATGTTGACAGAGATCTGTTTCATTTTGTCTCTAGACTCTGCCAGCCTTTGAGCTGGTTTCGTTTATAGGCAAGCTTATTTCTATGAGGAGGCAGAGATGGCCTCCGGCAGCTTTGGAATTCAGGTGGTAAGAAAGCCTCTTTCCCAATGACTCCATCAGGAGCCTTGTGCTAAGTCTGATTGGACCACTGAGTCATCTGCCCACCTGTAAGCCGATCAGACCGCGGGGTTGGTGTGGGATGGTGATAGAGCTGTGGTACACCGACTGGCAGGGTCTGAAGCTTGCGGCTTGGAGTGCCCCCAGCCCACATGGACTGAGAGCAGGAGAGGGCATGGTCCCCAAAGATAATTGAGGGTCCATTACCAGAAACAAGGAGAATGGACGCCGGGAAGAAAAATCAACAGATGTCCCCTTCTGTGGCAGATCCCTTTAGTCAAATAAAATCTACTGGGAAGCCAGACATGCAAACCAAATAAAAAAATGGGGCTGCCGTAGGGATGCCAGCTTGTAGGAGGATATGTTCTAGGGAATTCTTACTCCCCAAACATAAACCGTGTATTTGTAGTGCCACTCCACATTTTTGCAAACACTGTACCCTCATTTTGTAATATATGTCCTACTCTTATTCACCTGTCCCAGCACTAGTATTAATTTAAAGGCCACCTTCCCACATAGCTATTGCTACTTTCTCTGTCCTCAGAGGACCCACAGCACACTGTTTTTTAAAGGGTATTCCGCAGACATTGTTCTTTTGAAATTCTCTGAAAAACTGAACATTTAGAAAATATTGCACATTACCCTTCTCTTGAAGAACTGGGAAGCACATTAGCATTTTAAAGGCTCTGAAAAGCTCCACAGTCGCTTGTTTAGCTTTATTCAGCTCAGAATTTCCCTAAACCAATCATCCACAGAATCTTCTTTTCTCTTTACCTAACTCTGGAGAATTGGATGTTCTCATGGCACACGCTTTGGGTGACGCCGTGCCTGGCTTGTTTTTACAGTCTTTCTGGTTTTGTGGCTATCTGAAGCAGTATTTCCTCCTTCCAGTCTGGGCTTTCCTCAGGGCATCCAGATCCTCCCGGGGCCCTGGTGTGCAGGCTTTCAATTGAACAACTCATCGCTGGGCATGGGAGCTAGCACTGTGCTCCTCGGAGAGGGAGGGAGAGGTCTCAGTGCGGATTCAGATTCTCTTCAGCCCCCTTGTCCTGGCTGCTCAGTGAGAATTCCCCAGGTGGTAGAAGAGCCGCTCATAGGCGGCCTGAGGAGAAGCTCTTTTCTTAACAGTGGCAGGCTGGGACACTTGTGATGTTCTTATGAGAATGAGGCACAGACAAGTTGGGGCACTACCCAACGCCTGCTCACAGGTTCGTCTGTCCCTATGATGGGCTATCGGCCTATATCTGGGGCTTGGGGACCTCTTTCAAAGGGGTTCCTGCTTAGAAAGTTCATTCCCCACAAACTCCTCGAAATGCTGTCAGGGGTAACCCTGGGGGTGGGGTATAAGAAGTGAATTGGCATGGTTCTTCAGGGAGGACTCACAGACAGGTGGGCAGGGCAATGGGTTGAAAGGAGCAGAGGACGAAGGGTCCCAGTGTCTCCCTTTAAGATGATGAGGATTTCCGTCAAGTGAGCTGAGTATGGGTTTGCACTTGACAGGCCTGGTTTTGCATCCTTGCTTCTCTAGTGACCAGTTGTGTAGCTTTAGGCAGCTTACTTACCCTCCCTGAACTTCATTTGTTCTAGTCTTAAAGTGCCTGCCTCCTAGAGTTATTGTGCGAATTGAAGGAGAGCCAACGAGTAACACAGCTAATGGAGCCCTGGACACACGCCAGGCCGGATAGGTATAGTCATTTGGATCACACGCCCACCCACTGCTGTTCTCCCCACCAGCCTGTCTGCCTTGAGTAAGCCCAGCTCAGGTGGGAGTGGGGTATCACGGGAAGATGTAATTGGCCACCGGTTCAGCTCAGGTCAAATCCTTTGATAACACATTCTAGTACAAAGCTATTGTGGACAAAGAAACTTCCAAGCAGGGGCCCCAGTGGCCAGCTTTTCAGCCGCATCCTCTATAAAAGCACACAGCTGCAGCAAAACAGAGGCAGTTCCTTAGTTCCTTGCAGGCAGCAAAGGGATCTGGCTCTACAAGATTGCAGACGGGTGGGTCGGGAGCCTGCCCCACTGGGGTTGACCTCTTGTGTGGGCTTGGGTATGGCTCTTGCCTTATATGGGCCTCAGTTTCGGCATCTACAAACCTGAGGCATTGGGCATGATAACTTAATGCTTCCCTCTTCAGTTCTAGAATCTGATGTGGCTTCTATGATTCCAAGAGAGGGCAGAGAGGAACAGTTTGATGGATGCTGGACATCTAAAGGTCCGGAGTTCTGATCCTGGCTCTGTGACCTTGGGTGCTAATCATTAATTCAGTACTGTGCTAGGTACCGGGTATATGAATGAGGACAAGAAAGGGCCCATTGCTTCAGCATCAGTTAAACCAACGCGGGGAACAGAAGTGCAAATGAGCACCCTGAAGTGTAAGGGCACTGTTGGAAGGTATGAAGGGTCACGTGAGCACAGAAGGCTGAGCCCGGGCTGTCAGGGAAGGCTTTGTGAAGGGGACCTCAGGTGGGCTGACTTCTGAAGGAGAAGAGGGAGGAGTGGGGACCAGGGGAAGGTGCTCCAGGCAGAAAGCATACCACATGCAGAGGCATGGAGGTGTGGGAGAGCCCAGGGCGTATCATTAACCCTCTGCTCATAGGGCCCTAGCCGCTCCTTCACGGTCTTACGTTCTGTGGCTGAAACACCGTAAATGGGAGCGGGGGACAATCTGCCCCCCAGCCCTGCAATGACAGACTGTGGAGTAATAGCCTAAGTACAAGTCCCAGGCCTGTAAGTTACTACTTGCCAGACCCTGCGCATGCAACTTTGCTTTTCTATGCCTTGGTTTCCTCGCCTGTCAAATAGGGGTGATAGTGGCCTCCAGTTTATATGACTGAGTGAGGTAATACATTCGAGCACTAAGTGCAGTATCTGGCAGTTACTAAGTGAACAGTAAACACTAGCTGTCCTTTCCCATTTCCATTTCACAGATGAGGAGACATGAGGGTCAGAGGGGTAGTGAGCAGTCTAAAATACAGAGTATGCGACCGGGATTGCAACCTTTCCTTCCCCCTCCTCCTTTTTCCTTTCTTCTCTCCCCCTTTTTATACTCTCTCTGTCTTCCTCCTCTCATTCCTTCCTCCTCCCATTCCTCTCCCCTCCCTCACTCCCCGCTTTCCTCCCTATCTCCCAGCTCTGATACTTCATCTACCCGCATCTGACCTCCTGATGATGCCTGGGGGCTTGGGTGCAATGCTTTATGCCCTCACACCAGTGGCGTCTCGGGGGGTCAGCACCCTGAATAACCTGCTGGCCTCAGTCTCTGGGCCTATGCTGAAGTCGGGGGCTGAGCCTGGGCCTCCACTTGTCCCTCTCTCTTCCCATCATTCTCCCCCCCTCCCCCCACTTAGAACTACCTCCTGCTTATTCTGGAGAACAAGAAGGGCCTGTGATCTGTCTTCTGAGACAAGCAACTTCCAGGCCCCCTCCCCTGCCCCGCCCGCACAGGGCAGGCTAAGGTCTGTCCCCTCTCACCAATGTCCATTACCAAAACAAATGGTTCTCAAATAGCCAAGAGTCCGCCCCAGAACCCTAGGGACCATGAATTGGGAGTATAGTTTCTGAGCCTGGTGATAACAAGCCTCCTCTCCCTCTTCCAAAGACAGCAGAGAACAATAGCCCACTCTGAACTTGAAAAACAGACTTGCAGGTCTGTGCTAATGAGTGTGTAGATTTCACTGCCCTTGGAAATCAGGTACTGGCTTCAGGGCAGTGGGCAGTAGGGGCCAGATGATCAAAAGTGGGATTGGGCTCCCAGCCCTCCCCCCAGTCCCTCCCCTCCTTCCCCCCCCTTTTTTTTTTTTTGGTGATGTCTGCATCACTGCCCAGACCAACTTATCTCTTCATGCTGAATTTTTCTAAAGTCAATTGGAAAAAATTGGAAGTTGTCCACATGCTATTCCCCTCGGGCTCCAAATGGGCCTCCCAGTTAGAGGAACAAAATACGCTATTTTTATTTATATAATAATTATTATCATCGTTATCATTAGCCGCAATAATAACGATGACAATAATCCTACACCTGGGCAGACCGAGTTATAGTCGGAGCACAAAGTGCCCAAACAGGAGTCAGTTTGGGGACGTTCTGAAATGCCTCAAATTTGATGTGTTTGGATTTCATGGCAGATATCACAATTTCTTGCCCGTTTTCACTAAAGTGTGACATGTACGGAAAATGCCTATAGCATAAGGATAATTTCCATGAATTTTTCTGAAGCTGCACATGCTCAAGCAACCAGCCCCCAGGTTAAGAAACAACAGCCCTCCTGTGCCCCCTTCCAGTTACTCTCCTCAGGAGGGTGACCACTCTCTCGACTTCTAACACCATGAGTTAGTGCTGCCTCTTTGTATTTTATAGGAGTGGAGGGGTGCACACTATGTAATCTTTGTGTCTAGCTGCTTTCACTCAATATGATGCCTAACAGTCATCAATATCACGTGTATAGTGGCTGATTGTTCATTTTCACTTCTGTATGGTATTTCAGTATCTGAAGATACTGCAATTTATGTACCTATTTATCATGGATGAGAGTTTGGGCAGTTTCACTTTTGGGCTATTATGAATAGCACTGCTATGAACACTTATTTTGCGTGTGTGTGTGTGTGTACGTACACATTTCTAATGGGTATAAACCTAGCAGTAGAAATGTTGCATATGAACGTGCAGCTTCAGGAGCTACTGACAGTTTTTCAAGGTGGTGACACCAGTGTACATCACTGGTTTTCAGGAGACCCAGATCCAGTAGGGGTGCCATCGATTCCACGAGTCTCTGTCAGCTGTCCTGGGCTTTCTGATATTATACACCCTTTGATACTCTGAAGGAAGCTGAGCAATTTGTCCCCAGAAATAAACTCACAACTTTGCATCTGATTTCAGTGGATTCACAGACCCTGGTCCAAGGATTCTGTTAAGATCCCCATTTTAAGCTCTAAATTCTAAGATATGTTGCATATGTGTTGATTCTAGGTTTTAAATTCTTTGACTGGATGGAAGACTTAAAACTTAACAGGGCATCAGAAGAGCAAAGACACCAAAAGTAAGACAAAGAAATTTAGAAAAATTTAAAGCTATTTTTGAAATAATTGGTGTCTGATATTTTCAAATGAAAAATCATAATGTTGTTGGACATCCTCGTACATGTTTAACAGATTAGAATTAATTTCATTTTTCATTACATATGGGGAGTACACAATCTCTTCCGGGTTTAGAGCCTCTAAGTGCCTTCAACCTGCTCTTGTGGGATCAGTGACCCCATTATTGACTTCTGACCCCTCCCTTTACATAAATTGGGCGATCCAATACTGTACTAGAGCACCTGCCTGGTGGAGGTTCCCTGGCTGCAAAGGGTTCATGGGCTTGCTTTCCCATTGGATCCTCACTACACCCCCACTAGGTGGCTGGGCCGGGTGTCATCATGGCCTACTGCAGGGAAAGCGGAGGCCGACTGGGTCACCTACCTCTGTAAATGAGGAGTCTGCCTCACCTGTCCTAGGAAGGTGACTGCAGGAACTGGTCTTCTGGTCCTGGAACAGAGGTATGGAGGGGGCGGAAGCAGAGAGCTGCCTCCACATTTCTACAATGTGACTCTGGTGAAGGAGCACTCACAAAAGTGTAGTGCTGGGATGGATGGACGGAACCTCAATAAAGAGTTTCTGTTTGATCTGAGATGGAACATCTAAGAGTTCAAGGTAGGTACTGGCAGGGTAGCGAGCTCCTTGTCCCTGGAGGCATGATGCTGGAAGGCCACTTGACAGGGACATTGATGAATGAAACAATCGATGTTTCCGCCAACCCTGAGATTTGCTGGCCTCATAATATAGGTCTCCTGACCCCTGCTCAGTGCTCTTTGTGCCTCACTGCCAACCTGATGGAGCACGGTTCTCACACTGCACTGACCCAGCCTCTGCAGCAGGCAGGAGCCGGTATAAAATAATCTGAGTTGCAGCTAGATTGACAGTGTGCAACTGCGGAATGTATCCGTGATCTCCCAGCAGCTGTGACCCTTGTAAGAATGTCTCTGTGGATCCCGGCAAATATTTTCCACTTAATACAATGTGGTACAAAATCACTCTGTTTTCCCTGAAAAGCCAACGTGGAGGAAGAAGTGTTAACTTGACGGCCCCAACCTTTAAGCAGTTTCCTGGTGCTGTGTTGAAGCCTGCCACTCCTGTAGATCCCCGTCCAGAGAGAGAGCTGAAAAAGCCCTCTCTGGAAGCCACTGAGGAGTTCAGGGGCTCCTGGGCCACCCGAAGGGAGGTTAGATTTTCAGTGGAGTGCAAGGCCTCAGCTGGGACCATAGAGCAAAGAATTACCTTGTCCAGAGCCCTTTGGGTCCTCCTTCCCTTGTATTCTCCCACTTTTACCTGGTGTGAACTCTGAGAAAAAAAAGACACCTACTAAGAAGGGCTCCTGTTGGCTAACTGGGCTCAAATCTTTAAAAAAACAGAGCCTAGCAGCCGCTCCTGCACAGGGAACTCATATGCACTAATCTGACTGCCTCTGCACTGAACGTGCCTGCCTGCACTGTGTTCCTGCCATCTGAGCCAGCCCTTATAAGGAGTTCCTGGAATCCTCTTTCACACAACAGGACTGAGGGTTTCCCACGCAATCGGAGCTGTATAGCTCCAACCGACCAGGGTGGCTCTATTCTCGCCAATCAACACAGTGCCTTTTGGACCAATCAAACTGTGAGGATTTGGAGTCCTCATTTGCATGAGGACAGACTAATCAGGGACCAGGGGCAGAGACTTCTGTCCATATTAGCGCCAACTCTGCTCTGGCTGTGAGAGTGCCTTTTCACTTTCGTCCGAGGACAGCAGAGTGTGTCTCCCTGGCTGAGCTGAGCAGTGGAAGGTGTTTCGCCGGAGCAGAGTGGAGCAGACTAACAGTGCAAAGCAGACCAGCGCAGAGCAGGAGAGGAGCCTGACCCCAGGGCCACCTGGCCTCAGGGCTGCCTTACAGCCCTGCTATATTACAATTGAATCATTTTGCACTGAATATAGAATTTCTTTCTTTCACCACGTCCAAAATTGGGGATTCCTATTGGCGTTGAATTGGTGACAGTGGTCATCCAGTCTTAGTCTTGCTGTATTCTTCTCTGCTGTCTCTCCCGCAGCCCCTGCTCCCTCTGCCTTAGCACAAGCATTCACTTTTGCTCACGGGGACTAGCGCAGTAGACACCACCCCGAGTTCCTCTCCTCCAGTCTCCTCACACTGAGCCAAGGGCGCTCTGTGCCTGGAGTGGGGCACACGCTGCTGCCTTTTCCTGTCACCGTAGACCTCAGTATCTGGGCAGTTCTGTTCAGGTTCAGGTTTCTGCACAGGCAGCCTCTAGTAAATGATTAATTCGCCTGAGTGGGCAGTGATGTGGAAATTGATTTGCCAAATGTACCTCTATGCTCTTGACAGAGCACCCTCCACGGAGTAGAATACAAGCTCACATTACTTCATCTTCCTGCTACCTTCACACCTCCCACTCCCCACTTTACACACACAAAGGTAGCTTTCCCAGTTTCTCCCAGTGCCACAGGGCACTCCAAGCCTGCCTCAGTTTGACCTGGTTTTAAGTATCTCCTCTTCCACAAAACCTCACATGCTTGTGCAGTTTTCATTTGCAAAGTGTAAAAATAAAATGTATCTGCCCCATCTGACCCCATCTAGCCAGCCTACACTTCAAGTCCCATGGACATTCTGTGTGTCCCATTTCTAAAGTGATCACCTGAGTTGTTTCCATAGTCTGAAGTGTCTGTCCCACATTCTCCAGTGCCCAGAGGTGTCCAGGGTTAACATGATACCACGTGGGTGCCCAGAATAACCAAGAATGGAAAGGGTTTCCATGAACCCCTGGATGGAACTGATGGTAACCCCCCAGCCACATCTCTCCTTAGAAAAAGCAGATCTATCGTTCATGGCCCAAGGTGGCCTCTCTTGCCCTCACATGAGACTTTGCTTGTTTTCCTCAGGCTCCTCACACTATCAGGTGGCAGCTGGTCACCAGACAGCTTGGTGTGGAGAATGAAACACTGGGCTGGGCACCCGAGGGATCTGGTTCAAGTTCTCTGTGTGTGCGGCAGGTGTGGGGGTGGGGCACATACCATCTGTATGACCTTGAACAAAACACCAAGCTTCAGGTCCTATCCTTTTCTATACAATGGGAATGATACAAGAGGGTTAGTGTGAAGATGTGACAGCTTCAGGCCTGTCCCAGGGATTTAACTTATGCTAATTGAATCTGCATCCTGTCTATGATGTTTGCATGAGACCTTGCCTGTTGCTTGACTGTGACCCCCAAAGGGGACTGGTGGGCTCTCATGAACCTTTGTATCCTCATCCAACTCTAGGCTTGTGTGTTGCAGCTGGCAAGTGCTCAATAAATGACCACTAAGTTAACTCAGTGAGAATGGATGCAGTGTCTCCTCAGTGATGAGCACTGTCCCAGGCTTTGGGGACTTGGTGATGAGACAGAAGAGATGACCCAAGTTCCCACAGGGCTCACACATTAATGGGGGCGGTCAACCAAGCACCAAGCAGACAACTAAATAACCATGACAATTTGGTTCATGGAAAGTTCTATGAAGACGGCAAAAACAGATCGATAGAGTGGGGGCCACTTAACATGGGGAGTCAAGAGAGCTCACACTGAGTATGTGAAGGATGACCTTAGAATTAAGTGACTTTGGGAACCAGATGTTCCTGGAAGCGAGAATAGCAAGTGCACAGCAGACAAGCGTACACCCAGTGTCTCAGGGCCCTTCTAGCCGGGGCAAACTTTTGGGCAGAGATGCTGGGCTCTGCAGGCCCTTTCAGTTCTGCACTGTTTGCTGCGTGGACCTTGCTGCATTGTTTGCTGGCCTTGAAGAAGGATCCTGGGCTTTGGGGCTTATGAGGAATGTCCAGCTCTTGACTCTTCCCTGGATCATGGGTTGATGAGGAGGGCTCTGCAGTCCAGGAGTGCAAGGAAACCCTTACACTCGTATATGCCTTTCCCCGCCTCAGCTGCTAAGCCCAGATTACACGAAGTCCCTTAACTGGAATGCTGGGCAGAAATCACACGTCATATTAATATAGCAGTTATGGTCAGGTGGGTGATTTGCAGATGTTACGAAAACACCCATTGGCATTAAATTAGCACAACAGATACCTCATGTTAGGATGACATTAGCTGTCTCATTTGCATATTCAAATTAGGGTAAGGCCATACAAGGCCACCAGGGCCTTGGAAACCCTTGGATATCCTTTTGTCCTGGGGCGAGGGATGGGGGTCACACAGTGTGTTGGTAACAAGGCTGAAACTGGAAACCTTACTTAATGTGATCAATTGTACATGGCAACACATTTTACCAGTTGCTCAGTCCGAAAATTCTAGGTGCTCTCTGTGACTCTGCTTTCTTTCTCTCTTCACATCAAACCAAGCTATGTGCCTGCCAGCTCTTCTTCTTAAATGTGTCTGCCTTTGGTCCTCTTTCCCCCCACGCCCTGGTACTGCCTCTCAGGTGGCTTATTTCAATAACTCCTTATTGGTCACCCTGACCTCAGGTTTCCCTCACCTGACACCCTCCCACATCAGGTCACAGTGATTTTTGGAAACACGCAGATCAGATCACGCTGTTCCCTGTTAAAACACTCCCGTGACTTCCCATGGAACTTGGAAGGAAGCCCATATTTCTTGCCATGAGGCTTACGTCCACGTCTCACTGTGTCCCACGCCCACTTGCCCACCATGCTCCAGCCACACTGCTCCGTCCATCTGTTCTGAAACACTCAGCTTGCCCCAGCCAGGGCTTTGTGCTTGTTCCCTCCTCTTGGGTCACACTTCTCTCAGATCTTGCACGAATGGTTCCTTTTTGCCATTTAGGAAAAGGTTTGGTAAACCTCTCAGATGCTAGCTTTGTGGTTATACACGTATTAGTGTGTATACTGGGAGGAGAGAATCCAGAGAGGTAAAGAGACCACACGGAGAACACTCATTGAAAACGAAGCAGTGTGGAAAGAGGTGAAGCTTTGGAGATGGAAAGACCATGTTCAAATCCCCAGTCTGACATTAAACAGCTGTGTGATCCAGGTCAAATACTTACCACTCTGGGTCTCAGTTTCTTCATTTAGAAAAATAAAAATTCTAATTTCATCTATTCTTTAAGGTCACGGTGAAGGCGAGTAATGACCTAGATAAAAGATCTGGTTCTGAGACTGGCACAGAGTTAGTACTTAATCAATAGGAATGCTTTAATTCTAAATATAAACCAATATAAAAGAGAGAAGATAGCTGGCCTTTGACCGGTTGTGTGACTTGAAGTAGCCAGCCACCCCTCTCTGGCTTCAGGCACCAATGTCCCACCATGTGGGGGAGCCACTGTGCTTTCTCCCACTGAACCTTCCTGACGATTGAGGCCAGGACTGTGGGTACCATGAAAAGGGCCACAGAAGATTGAGATCAGGGGTCCTTTATTTGGATTGGGGGACTGGACACTATTTGGAGGTGACAAGAGGAACATACTGAGAGATATTATTTTTGGACCGCCTCCTGTGAATCCTGCTCATTAGAGGTGCCCATTTTACCAGGGAGAAAAGTGCCACGTGTTTGGTGATTTGCCAGGGACCCTTCAGATAGTAACTGGAAGGGCTGCCATCTGACTTTAAGATTTTAAAGTCCTTTTTTTTTTTCCAGGGAGCAGAATATGGAAATACCCTCAGTAGCCCCACTTTCTAACATTGTAGCCACTAGCCAGATGTGGCTAGTTGCATTTGTATTAAATGAAATGAAATAAAATTGAAATTCAGTCCCTCAGGCTCACCAGTCATGTTTCTAGGGCTCAAAGGCCATATGTAGTTCGCAGCTACCACATTAGAAAGTGCAGATACGAACACTTCCACCATTGTGGAAAGTTCTGTGGAGAGGGCTGCCGGGAAGAGCAGTATGCCTCATCCGTGGGAGGCTAGGTCCCTGGCTGAGAACTTTAATTAATAGCACAGGTGGTTGCATGTTACTGGACACAGACTGGGGGGCTCAGGGACAGGCAACACTGACCGTGGTGCAGGGAAGTGTGGTTGCCTTTGGAGGTGGAGAAATGACACTTTTCCACACTATTTCTCCCTCTGGTATGCAATGCTTTTTAGAGTCCTGGAGTAGCACGTGTTAACCCCTTGCTTCTCTGCATGTGGCTCACCAATCAATGATATCCACAAACCTGAGGGCTGGTTAGAAATGCAGAATCGCAAGTGCCCTCTCAGATAAAAATCTGCATTCGAGTGAGAACTCCAGGGGATTCGTGTGCACACTACTTTGGAGAAGCGCTAGGCTATATCATACTCTGCGATGTTTACTATTGCATTCATGCCAACCCTTCCAGAAAAGTCTTTTAAGTCCTATGAAATCCATGTGATAGAGCGGTCCACTCAGTCATGAGGCTCTGGCATGGAAACATTTTCTTTAGAGATATAACACAGATCTTTTAAAGCATTTCTTTTAGTTGTACGTATCTAAGGTCAAAACTAGCAGGACCCTGAGAGATAATCTACTCCCAGCTGCTCTTCTGGTAGGTGGAGAAGCTGAAGCCCAGAGAAGGAAAGCAACTTATCCAGGATCATGCAGCAGTGTCAGAGCGTATATCATCATGACCTGGCAGGGCGGCTCAGCTAAACAGGATACTTGGCGATGAGAAAAGCTTTGGTGGGAAGACCTGGGGTTGATGTTCCACCCACACCAAACCTGATGAGTATCTATTACTATTATCTCAACCCTGCCTGAGGAACAGATACAGGTCACCACAGTTGCCACTCATAGGGCTTGTATACCAGACACTTTTCTAAGTGCTTGTGCTTATTTCACTGGTTTTCATTAATTCTATGATGCAGACATTGCTACTATCTTCTCTTCAAAGATGAGGTCTGTGCGGCACAGTGAAGTTAAGGGGGTGGCCCAGCATCACACAGATGGTAGCAGTGGAGCCAGGGTGTCTCCATCCATGCTCTTTCCTTCTCTTGCACAGGAACTATGTAGAGAAGAGAATGTGAAGGGGTTCCCTGGACACCTGAGGCTGTGCAAGGCAAGAGGAAACTACTGTGGATGCCAACCCACCTGTAGATAGGTTTCTACAATGGTTAAAATGGATTGCCATGCCAGACATCCAATTTGGAAGATAGAATTGCAAAGTCACTCATTTAGAACACACGATTCCCTAAGCAACGTGTAGATTCATTGGTTTTAGAACTTTGATTTTAGAACTTAAGAGAAAGTATGATGGGATGAAAAGAATGATCATCATCTTAACATCTGATAGAATAATTCCTCTTAGGGAGATGACTATCCTGATTTTAAGAAAACAGTAGAAACTTAGTTGTGGAAGAAGGTGAAATCCTAATCGCATAAGTTGGAAAGAGAGGAAAAAACAAAAAGAAACTAAACCATGGCATGGGAAAAAGGTAATTAGAGATTTGAGTGTGGGGGCAGGGAAGAGAGGGAAGGAGAAGGAAAATAATGGGGAGGGGAGGCCAGCTGAACAATACGTTGCCAGAAATGAGCAAGAGACTCCTTTAAAAGAGATGTGTAATATTTCATTTAATTTTTTCTGTATCGTGATATGTTGGCATCCCGAGCCCTTCTTTCCTCTTAATTTCACTCATATCTGCCTTATACACAATGTCTTCTGCATGTGTGGATACGTGCACACACGTATGTGTGCATGCACACAAGTATGTGTATCAAAGAAAGAACAGACTTGGTGAGTGGATTGTGAGATCATCCTCACATGATGTAACTCAAGGAAAGCAAAGCCTTTCTGACAGATATGACCAGCAAACATATCAGCCACCAGTGGAAAGCATTTATTACTTTTCCCTGCCCACACATTAAGTCATTTTTTCCAAGAAACATTTAGTGAGCAACTACTATGCAGAAGATAATGTCTGAGGTCAGGGCTGCAATAGAGATTGCAGGGAAGGAGTGTGAAGTTTTGTGTTTTTAGTACGATTTTGTTCTGAGTGAAATGAGGAACTACTGCAGGGCTTTCAGTAGAGGAAAGGGCCACATAGAGGAGGAAACAACCATGAAGGTCGGGGGAGGCACACATTAGTTCTTCTGGGGTCCATCCCAGAATAGCTGTCACACTGCCTGCCACCACAGTCCTTTGGCCAGAACTGGTCACATGGTCTCCTAACTGCAAGGGGGCTGGCAAAGGAGTGCAATTAGATGGAATGTTTGGTGAATTCTACTGTCTCGACCAAAAATGGTATTCCGCCTAAGACTTCTTTGAAATAAAGCATTGCTGTAAAAATGTCCAGTCCTTTTTTTAAACAGACAAGAGCACCAATATTCTATAATTTAATTTCTTAAAGAATAGATGAATCATGAGCATTTTATTAACCCTGTCTTAGTTCACATCGTCGTCCCTTGTACCATATACATCATTTGGTGTATATCAACTGGAATTCTAGATTCCCCAGTGTGCAACTCTAACAGGTGAGATGAATGGACAGTTCTGAAAGGCATGTATAATAGACATTTTATTTAGAAAACTAGTCATCTGTGACATGGAGGCAATTAGAGAAGGAAAATATGCAAATGCTTTGAGGGTTGCTAATACTCAGAAGATTTGAAAGTAATTCCTATTCACATACAGTTCTTGCTTATTTGTTTTGCCAGATGCAGAAACATTTGAAAAATAAACTAGGTAGCAGGAGAGATTGCTCATGTGAGAAAAAGATACATGCTTCTTGAATTCAAGCAAATAACAGAGAGCCGACAATGGCTGTTGGTCATTGCGGCATCGTCAGTGTCCCTGGTGAGGCTTTCCCCACCAAGGAGGGGAGGCTTACAGGGTGAGCGGGCTCTCATTTCTGCCCGCTCTGCATTTCTTCTCCTCTCTTCTCTCTTGATATAGATCTATCATATATTATATCATACATATAGAGATACTACACATGCATTAACTCTATAATTATATAACTAATAGGTTAATTATGTATCTTCTAAGTTTTCATTGAAAGCGTAATTCAAATAGTCCCAAAGATTATACAATTTAAAATTCTTCCTTTAGCACCTGGTCCCCACCTATTGCTCTCCAGAGGCAACAATTCTTCTAAACGCCTTGGATATACTTGCAAAAATAATCTAGGTATGTACTTACACAAAATAACACAACTTACTAAAATAAATAACATTTTTTTTACAATCACCAGCAATAACCAATAAGAAAATGTGATATAAAATATTGTAATTTTCAAAATAATGAAAACTACAAATATCTAGATATTGACCTAAAATATTGCATAAGGTCTTCATAGAGAAAAAGTTTAAAAACTCAGTTAGAAGGTATAAGTGCAAGCATGCACAATTATATATGTGAAACTCATTTGTGGATTAGATAGCTTTATAACTATTTTAATGCTCTTCAAATACAACTATACATTCAGGGCAACTCAAAGTAAAAATATACTCATCACAGGTATTATAGGAACTGATAACCATATTAAAAATTCATGTGGAATATTATAGTTACAGAGTCAATTTTGAACACTAAAAAAAAAGATGAGGAATTTACCTTACCATAGATTAGGCATAGCACAATGTTATAATAATAATAATAATAATAATAATTAGTTAGTAACATGAGAACAGAGAAATGGAACAAAATAGAACCCTCAGGAACAGACCCGTATATATGGAAATGATATATGATAGAGGTGCCTACAAATCAAGGGGTTGATTTTTGTTTATGAGATGATTGAGAAAACTATCATTATATGGAGAAGTGTGAAATCAAATCTCTATTTCACAAAGTAAACAAAGGTGAATTCAAAATAGATTCAAGGCCTTAATTTGAAATATAAATATATGAATAAAAATATAGGCAAATGCTTTGTATATTTTCAGGTGAAAAATGATGTCTTGAACAAGAACAGAAAAGCACGACCACAAGGGAAAAAAAATTCATGGGTCTGACAGGAACAAAATTAAGGATTTCTGTTCAATAAAGGTCACCATAGACAAAATTAACAACACCTGACAAGTAATCAATATCAAGCATGTACAAGGAAATCCGTGCATATCAGCAGGATAAAAGATAGAAAACCTGAGACGAAAAATGGGCAAAGGCTATGAGTAGGCAATTCACAAAAGGAGAAACTGAGGGGACAAAGGGGTATATGTCACTCCTTAATAATGCAATGCACATTTGAACAAGGTATGACTTCATCCACATTTGCTGGCTAACATCAAGTTTGATCAAAGCTAGAGGAAACTGGGACCTCTGAGCTGTGGTTCTGGGAAAACGTGAATGGAGAGCAGTCTTGTAATAGGAAAAATTCAATGTTCAGATACCATGTGATCTAGACTCCTCTCTGGGGCTCGCACTGGTCTTAGAAGTTGTTCGTGCTGCATTATTGTCCGAGCGGTGTGAGAGAAGGGGCCCCTCCCCAGGGAAATGAATAGAGTTAGTAGGAAATGCCATAAAGCAGTTAGAAACAATGAATCAAATGTACACAGAGCAACATAGATTCTAAAAAAATACTGTTGACTAACTAAAAACTAAAGAGAAATGAGATATCTAGCTTGCTAACTTCTACATAAAGGTCAAGTACATGCAACCACAAAATCACTACCTAATGGACAGTGATACATCAAATGTATTAGAAGTGTTCTTACTATAAGAAGAAAGCGAGGGGAACTATGGATGGAAAAACAGAACAAGAAAACTGTTGCGGCAAGATAGATGCCAAGAGTCTGCCCTGAGTGGAGGAGTGTGATAAACTTGTATCTCTGCCTCTAAGGATCAAGAACTCAATCAGTAGATGAATAATTCTTTTTGTTCTTTGATTTAAACATCATTACATTTGTATGAGTTGAGTTGTCCTTGATTTGTTGTTGTTACCTTTCATAAACAATTAAAACTTCTTTAATTTTGAGTTTGCAATTTTCTTTTTATAGTTAGAAAATTCCACCCCTCTCTCCCAAGCCTCAAGCATTTTCTTATGCCTTTGGAAGATTTCTCAGGCTCAAGGCACTGGACCTAAACCATTGAATGGCATGACCATTTACATAGTTTGCATTTATTGTTACATTTCAAAATACTAGTCAAATTTTGGTGAATATTTGGATTATTATAGGGTTCTTTTTTCTTTAAAGAATAAAGCAATAAACACCTTTATATATTTATCTTTGTACAATATATATTAGCAGGTTAAATACCTAAAAGTAGCATTGCTGAAGTGATCATATGTATATATTTAATTTGAACAATTTGAAGTTGTCAAATTAGCCTTGTACCAATTTACACTCTTACCCTTGCAAATACTGTTTGTGTATTATCAAACATTTTTATTTTTTCTATGCTGATAGCTAAAATATTTCGTTCATAATTTAAATTTTTATTTGCTTAAGTAGAAATGCCTTTCCATAATTTTTAACATGGTCATGAGTAATTCAAATTACTATTGGTGGTCAGAATTTTCTCACTAATTTACAACTACTCTTTATTTATTGAGAATGTTAGTTCTTTCCCATATGTTCTGTAAATCTGAAGCCAGATAGATACATTATATCTCTCTCTCTATTTTTATACTGTATCTATGTCTAGATCACTTATGTTCACATACAATGCAACTTTTATATAAAAACTTTCATGGTTTTATTTTTTAGTTTAAATTTAATCTATTGGGAGTTTGCTTTGGATTAAGAAGTAAAATAAGGATCTAGGAACTTTATTTTTTTATATATAGTCAATTGTCCCAATAGTGTTTGTTGAATTACTCATATTTTCCCTCTGCTTTAGAATGTCACATTTACTATACACTAATTACTATTTAAGGGCTTTCTAAAAACTTGGATTTTTATTCTGTTTCATTTTTCTGTCTCTTTGTTAATGTACCAATATCCAATATGTAATCATTCTAGATTTATGGGATAGTTAGATTAAGTCCTTCTTAGCACTCATATTTTCATAATTTTTGTGCTGCTTCTGGAAAGTTTATTTTTTCATATGTAGTTTTAAATCATATTGTCCAGCTCAGGGAATGTGCGGAAGACAGCCATGAAGAGGGAGGCCCGCCATGGGGAATCAGAGCCCAGGTTGGGCAAGAAAGGTATCCATGTAGGGAGGAAGTGGTGGCCAAAGTAAAAGATTGGTTCCATACAGGAGAACTGGTCAAAGAAGTAAATATTGTAATGATGATGAAAGCCAGATTTCTTTTTTTTTATTGTTGTTCTACTACAACTGTCCCAATTTTCCCCTGTTACTCTCCCCTGCCCCGGTCACCCCCTACTCCCACAGCCAATGCCCACCCATCCATGTCTATGAGTCATCTATACTTGTTCTTTAATCAGACCCTTCCCCTTCTTTCCTCTCTTACTCCCTTCCTCCTCCCCTGTGGTACCTGTCAGTTTATTTCTTGTTTCTATGCCTCTGGTTCTATTTTGCTCATTTGTTTGTTTTGTTCATTATGTTCCTGTTATAGGAGAGATCATATGGTATTTGTCTTTCACCTCCTGGCTTATTCACTTAGCATAATACTCTCCACTTCCATCCTTTAGCTGTCACTAAAGGCAGGGGTTCCTTCTTTCCTTCTGCTGCATAGTATTCCATTGTGTAAATGTACCACAGTCTTTTTATCCACTCAAAAACCAGATTTCTGACAATTGGAGAAGGGAATTGCAAATGTAGAAAGGGGGAAAACTAGAATGGATCTTGTGACATTGGACTGGAATCGAAGGTATTGCTGCAGCTCATTGCTTTCTAGGCCTAGAGCTATAAAATAAACATAAATGTAAATGTGTGTGTGGTGTGTATATTCTAGCTCTGTTCACTGAAAGGACCTGAGAGCAGTGACACTCCAATAGCAGTGAGCACATCCATTTGTATTAGTTTCTTATTGCTGCTGTAACAAATTACCACGCACTTGGTGGCTTTACAACACATTGATCTTACAATTATGGAGATTAAAAGTAGTTCTCGCAGAGCTGAAAATCAAGGTGTTGGTCAGGCTAGAGGACATCAGTTCTTTCTGGTGAAGAATCCACTTCCTTGCCTTGTCCACCTCCAGAGAATACGCACACTCCTTGGCTCCTGGCCCCTTCCATTTTCAGTGATAGTAATCACATTGCTCTGACCTCTGCTTTCATCTTTACTTCTCTTTTCTCTGACTCTAAATCTCCCAACTCCCTCTTTCACTCATAAGGACTCTTGTGATTACATTTAGAGCCCTCCTGGATAATGCAGAAAAAACTTGCCTTCTTATTATCCTTAATCACACCAGCAAAATCCTTTGGCTGTGTAAGGTAATGTGTCCACCACAGGTTCTGGGGATTAGAATGTGGACATTTGTCAAGACTTCTTTCCTGTCCTTTGCTACTTTAAGCTTTTTAAAATATGGATCTTCAAAATTGTTATGTTTATGTTTATTCCTTTATATGTTTTACTGTTTGGTAAATGGGATCTATTATTCCATGATGTTTTCTAAATGTTTACTGATTTTATATAGAAAAGATACTTACTTGGCATATTAATTTGTAATCAGCCATTTTTCAGATTCTCTCATTTTCTCTAATAGATTTTTAGTTAATATTTTTTGAGATTTCCAGATAAAGTATGATATCATCTACCAAAAGGCTAATTTTTTTAACCTTTTCTCTCCATTTTTTGCATCTTATATATTTCTCTAATAAAATTTCAACACATAGCTACTTCTGAAAGAATATTAATGAATATCATTATTCCAGAAATCTTTATCTTTTCCACAACTTTATATATGTAGTAAAGTACTGGTTTTGGGTTATATTATATAAAGAGTTCAATATTTCTATTTTATTGAGTTTTTTCACACTTGGATGCCTTTTTTTGTAATAACCTGTAATATTTCAGCTGTATAGATAAACTTATGTATATTTTTCTCCCTTAACTTATTCTTATGGTAAATTTGAACCATCCTTGCATTCCTGCCATGATTCTTGTTTTGACATTTGTATTATAATGTTCTGCTAGATATTATTTGAAATATATTAGTTTTACCTCCAAGTTCATAGATAAATTTGATCTGGTATTTGCTTGTTTTGGGCCATTTTGATTACATATTATCCTAATGGCTGAAGAATTTGGGAGCAGTTGAATTAGCAATGGGATTATCCTCTAGGTGGGACATAATAGCTTGTGGCAAACCACAGTCTCACCAAGAAGAACAAAAATGGCTTAAAAATACAGAAACTATTTCTTTGAAGGTGTCCGAGAACATAGAGGCAGCAAAAACTAGAGAAGCTGAAACTCCGGAGAAGAGAACATTTTGGAAAAGTGAGCTGACTTTTTTAACCCTTTCTACAAACAGGGACGTTGGTTGACCCTGGGCAAAGACAGGAGGCTGGTAACCCAGGCCTCATACAGGTAGTGAGGTGCTGCTGATAGCAAAGAAACCAGATCTTTGGGAAGAGACTTTGGAGGTGTTTCAAACCTATAACTAGTTTTTACTTCAAGCAATTTATTAAATTCTGGAATTTCATGGCAAAGAAATCTAAGAATCTAGGTAGAAAGTCTGTACAAAGCAGTAGCACTTTTGTCAGTCACGCAACCCAAAGGTGAGAGTTTGAGGCCCATCTGGCAGCTTATAGCTGAGAACCACAGTGTGGCATAACAGAACTATATCAGAGGCCTGTCCAGAAAGTATCAAGCCACGTAATATGAAAAATAGAGACATTTATTGAAGAAGAGACAGGATACAAGAAACACTGTCCATAGGACAGTGACACCTCTGTTCCCTTCAAAGTAGGCACCTTGGGACCTCACATAGTTCTTCTGGCATTTGTTCCACTGTTCAAAACACTCTGAAAAATCCTTTGTTGGAATCACTATCAGCTGCCTCATCATTATTTTCCTGAATCTCACTGATGGTCTGAAATCTCTTCCCTTTCAAAGATGATTTTAGTTTTGGGAAAAACCAGGAGTCTCAGGGCACCAAATCTGGGCTGTAGTGGGGCTGAGTCACCTGGGTAATTTGATGTTTTGCCAAAAAACTCTGCTCAAGACATGATGCATGAGCGGGTACATTGTGGTGATGAAACTGCCAATCACCAGTTGCCCATAGCTGCAGGCTTCTTAATCATCTGAACAGTTTCCGTGGAGGAATGTTCAAGCTAATGTTCATTGCTCTACTGGCTCAGTCATTTTGAATGTGATGGCCACACGGTACACATACTCACTCAGCAGTATCTACTGCCCCACGGACTAGTACAGCGTAGTCATCATTGCTCACACATGCGCATTCCAGTCTACTCCCTTGGCTGCCAAGTTACATTGATTGTGCAAGCTGTTCTCATGTTAACAACAGCTGGACTTTTCCCAGACAGACTTCATATATTTGGTTTTTGTCCCCAGTTCCTGGCATAGAGCTCCTAAAACCTTTGGAACTTCTTAAGTGATAATAGTGTCTTCTGTATTCTGATGAGATAACTGGTGGCTGGGGTCCCTATGAAGCTTTCGAATGGGGATTGGTCAAGAAAGACCAGTCCTTGATCAGAGGATTGGAATCTTCACCTACCCCCACCTCCAGACCTCCATCTGGGTTGTGAACGCGTCGAGGTGCTGGGAGGGTGGCATGCCTGGGGAGGGCATGAAAGCTCCACACCACTGCTCTCGCCCCATTCTTTGTCCTATGCATCCCTTTTACTTGGCTGTTTTTAGACATATTCCTTTACAACAAACAGGAAAACAGAAGTGTTCTCCTGAATTCTGTGAGCCATCCTGGCAAATCACTAAATTGGAAGAGGGGGTTATGGAAATTCCCAGGTTTATAGGTCAGAAGTACTGGATGTTGCTACGGCATCTGAAGTGGGGGCAATCTGTGGGACTGAGCCCTTAACCTGTGGGGGTCTGAGCTAATTCTACACAGTGTCAGAATTGAATTAAGTTGGTGGGTATCCAGTTGGTGTTGGAGAATCAAAGAGTTGGTGTTGGAAAAGGTACCACCTATTTGGTGTCAGTTAGAAAAGCCTCTCATACCAAGAATTAACTATTCCCAAAGAATAAGGGCAAACTAGACCCAGACTGAGCTACACCAGAGCTGAAATCCAGCCTTCACCCTGGACTAAAATAAGCAATTGATCAGTATGCCATCACTTACTGGAAGAAAGGGTAAGGTCTCTCAGGCAAAACAAATCTATCATGTGAGAATTCAAGAGAGAGGTTACCCTTGGGGAAGTGTACTGATTAAAAGGGGCACAAAATGAACTTCTGGGGGTGTGGTAACCTTCTGTTTTTTGAACTATGTGCTAGTTACACAGATGTGTTCAGTGTGCAAAATATCAAGCTGGACAGTTATGATTGTACCTCTTCCCATAAGTATATTATTCTTTTTTAAAAGTACATATTTCAAAAAACTTGAATTCCAGTTCTCCCACGATGGCATAGTCCCATTCCTCCCAGGCCCTCCCTCTTACAACTGCAATATTCTTGCTGTTACACAACAAACATGCACAGAAAGACTGGAAGATGGGAGGGAGAGGGATCCTTGGGACCCGGGGAACAACATGGCAGAGAGTGCCTTGGGTTTCCTCGCCACCTCCCATGTATCCCAGTCAGGGTCACAGGGGTCTCCGGCACTGAACCAAAAGGTAGAGACAAAAGAGCTCCAAGACAAACTGTTAACCGCTAGCGAAAGGACTGGGAAAAGGTTGAGCTCAGAACAGAATTCCCTTTTGGTAATATCTGCCTTATTCAAGCTAAACGCCAATGGAAAAACAACACCTTTATCCACAACTGTGGTTTTAGTAGGGCTGAGCCTGAAATTGAGCTTCCATTCCCTCCCACCCATGAGCCCCCTCCACTTCACTGAAGAAGACAGCACCCTGACCCCTCATTCTGGGTGGTACCAAGTGGAGAGGTAGTCATCTATTTCTCTCTAGAGGCAGGAGATAGCATTCGGATTCCTTTGCTGAGATAGTGTTAGTGGGTTGAATGGGAAATGGGTCCTCCATTTCCTGCCTGGTGGGAGCAGTCAGTGCTCTAATATTGCCCCCACCCCTACAAGGGGAGTGTCAATGGGGTGTGGTGAGGAACTGAGCCTCCATCCCTGCTCAACATCGTAGCATAGGGAGGGGGAATGAGGTAGTGGTAGGTGGGGCAGGCTGACATTTCCATTCTCTCCCTTCCCTCCCCTGGTGTAACGTGTCAGGTAAGCCCCAGCTGGGAGGGGTAGCTAAGCTTCCTTCCCCAGCCACTAGCAACTACATGGTATGGGTCAGCCCTTCATTTTCAGCCTTCTTGGTGGAAGCGGGGTCCAGCAGGAAGATGAAAACATAGTCCTACCCATCCTTCTATTGTACCTTAAAGGAGGGGGCTGCCTGCTAAAATAAAATATTAATAGTATAAAGAGATATAACACAATGTCTAAATGTTCAGGATATGATAAAAAAAGTTACTCACATACCAAGAACGAGGGGAAGAAACTGCACTGTGAATGAGAATATACCATCATCACTGAGATGATCAGATGGTGGAATTATCTGACAAGGATTCTGAAGTAGTTATCATAAAAATGCTTCGGCAATTATGAATTCTCTAAAGTCAATGAAAAAACAGAAAGCCTCACCAAAAAAACAGAACTTTTAAAAAGAACTAAATGGAATAAAAAAATGAAAAATACAATAACAAATAAAGTCACTGGATGGGCTAAATAGTAGAGTGGACATGAAAAAGGATAGAACCAGAGAACTTGAGAACAGATCAATAGAATTTACCCAATCTGATCAAGAGAGAGAAAATAGACTGAAAAAGAAAATAGTAGCAGAATCCCAGGGTCTTGGGAAACAAAAACAGAAGAACTAATATTTATATCGTTTGAATCCCAGAAAAGAGAGACAAAGCCTGAAACAAACAAACAAACAAACAAATAAAACAAAACCCCAAAAGTCAAAGAGTAAAGGCTGAAAGTTTTCTACATTTGGTTAAAAACATAAATGTATAGATTCAAGAAGCAGAGTGAATCCCAACTAAGAGACCCCTGCCCTCCAACTCTATAACAAGATATCCAATAGTTAAACTCTGAAAACTAAAGCCAAAGAGAAAAGTCTTTAAACTATTCTGAAAGAAAAAACTGACAGGACACACCGTTTTGAACAACAGAGTTTCTTGTCAGAAATCACAGGGGCCAGACGGGCACATTGTTCAAGTACCGAAAGCAAAGAATTGTCGTTAGCAGCTCCTGTATCCAGAGAAAGCATCCTGTAGGAATGAAAGGATAAAGAGATTATTAGATGGAGAAAAACTAAGGAAAATTTTTGCTAGCCAGCCTACCCTTAAAGAATGGCTAAACAAATTTTTAAACAGAAAAGTGATAATAGATGTGCTGGAGCTTCAGAAAAATAAAACAGAACCTTGGGATGGATCAAAGTAGGAGTAAATATAATATAATCCTACTTCTCATGAGTTTCTTATATCATATTTGATATTTGAAGTAAATTATGACACTATCTGATGTAGTTTTCAATGTATGTAGAGGAAATGCTTAAAAATATATTTAGAAGTGGGGAGGGTAAATGGACTTAAATGGAAATAAGTTTTCTAGCTTTCATTCCAAGTAGTATAAGGTCAATACAAGTGGGTTGTGATAAACTGTGCATGCATCAATATATGGTATTAGCTACAGCAACCTCTAAAATAACTTTACAAACTGATATACTAAAAAAAAAAAATAAATCAAGATGGAATTTAAAAGATGTTTACAAAACCTACGAGAAGGTGATCAGAGAAATAAGAAACAAAAAACAACTCAGAAAGCAAATTAATAAAATAATAGGCTAATCTACAGGAAGGTGATAAAAGTAAAACAGAAAAATAAACAAAAAGAAAAACCCAACAGAAAACAAATTAATAAAATAACAGGCTGGGACTCTAATATAATAATAATTACCATAAATACAAATAGCCTAAATATATTAATTAAAGACAGATTGAAACAGTGAATTAAAAAACATGATCAAATAATATCCTGCTTAAAAGAAACTTACCAGAAATGAAAAACAAAGATAGGCTGAAAATAAAGAATTGAAAAGTATGCCATGGGAACAGTGATTTTAAAAAAGCAGGACTGGCTATAATAATGTAAGATAAAGTAGGTTTTCGAGCAATGAAAATCATTAAAAAGAGAGACATTAATAATAAAAGGATCAATCTACTAGAAATTCATAACAATTCTAAAGGTACATGCACCAAACAAGTGAGCCTCAAAATACAGAAAAAGAAAATAAGAGACTGAAAAAAGAAATAGACCAATGCACAATTATAATTGAGACATTAACATCCCACTCTCAGTAGCTTATAGAACTACTAGACAAGGATATAAAAAAAATCTCAACAACATAATCATGCAATAAGATCTCAATGATGTATATAGAATGCTTCATCCAACAACACAATACACAGTTTTTTCAAGTATGCATGAAATATTCACCAGGATGGGCCTTATCTTGAGACATAAAACAAACTTCAAAACGTTTAAAATAATTGAAATTGTAGAATATGATTTCTGACCATAATGATATCTTATTAGACAATAGCCAAGATTTGGAAGCAGCCTAAGTGCCCATAAGTAGATGAGTGGATTAAAAAGCTGTGGTACATTTACACAACGGGATACTACTCAGCTGTAAAAAAGAAGAAAATCTTGCCATTTGCCACAGCATGAATGGACCTGGAGAGCAATATGTTTAGTGAAATATGCCAGTCAGAGAAAGACAAATACCATACGATTTCACTTATATGTGGAATCTCATGAACAAAATAAATTAACAATCAAAGTAGAAACAGACCCATAGATGCAAAGAACTGATTGACAGCTGTTGAGGGCAAGGTGGTTGGAGGACTGGGTGAAAAAGGTAAAAAGATTAAGCAAAAAAATTCAAAGACACAGACAACAATATGGTGATTGCTGAAGGGAGGGTTGAGGGGAGGTAGAAAAGGGTAAAGGAGAGATAAATGAAAAAAATAAAGGGTGACTTGACTTTGTCACAAAGGGAGACTTGACTTTGGGTAGTGAACACACAATACAATATACAGATGATGTATTCTAGAATGGTACACCTGAAATCTATATAATTTTATTAACCAATGTCAGCCAAATAAATTCAATAAAAACTTTTTTAAAAAGAGAGAAATCAATAACGGATAGATAATAAGAAATTCTCCAAAGAGCTGAAAATAAAGCCACACATTTCTAAATAATCCATGGGTCAAAGGAGAAGTTTCAAAGGAAATTTGAAAATACATAGAATAAAAATGGAAATACAACATTGTATGTGGGATGAAGCTAAAGCAATGGTGAGAGGGAAATTTATAGCATTAAATGCTTACATTATAAAATAGGACAAGTCTGAACTCAATAATCTAAGCCCCTACTTCAAGAAACTAGAAATATAAAAATAAATTAAAGCCAAGCAGAAGAAAGAAAATAATAAAGATCAGAGCAGAAATCAATGAAACTGAAAATATGAAAACATTAGAGAAAAATTAATGAATAAAATCAGATTCTTAAAAATCAGTGAAATTGAATAAACATTTAGTAAGACTAATATAGATAAGAAGAGAGAAGATACAAACCACCAGTTTAAAAAATGAAATAGGATATTACTACATACCCTGTGGCCATTAAAATGATAATGAGGGCCCAATTACCTGGCTGCCCTTAGCAGCTTCATATCTTTATGGGGTTCCCGTATGCTTAATTTACCATGTCAGTCACGTGTTGCTCTCATGAGAAGCCTTTCAGGGACTTAAATGTGTGTATTCCTCAATGGTGAATTTCTCTACATGCCTTTCAACACCTTCCATCCATTAGAGAAGTCACAGTATTCAAATCAATTCTTGTCATTCTTGAGGAGTGAAGATGGTGGCCAAGTAGGTGGAAGCTGAGTCCACTTGCTCTTGTCCCCAACTTGGAATCTCAGCTGATCTTCCTGGAAATGAAGAATACAATATCTGAAATGAAGAATACACTAGAAGGAATTAAAAACAGGCTAGATGCAGCAGAGGACTGAATCACTGAGCTGGGATACAAGTAGAAAACCCCCCGCCCTGAACAATCAATGGAATCTAGCTGATATGAAGTTTTGAGCCAAGGAGAACAGAGGACACTTCACAACAGGTACATACAAGATGTGGCAGTGGTTGTAACTCCCAGTCAACCAGCCAGAGAGGAGGTCCACCAACAAATGAGCCATCAATAATCAAAGCCCAAGTACAACAAGAGAGCCCACATAAATTGAAAAAAGGGCATCCCTAGAGCACTCAGATCAGGAGATCAACTGTACCATTGAGTCCCACAGAAATCCTACCACAGGAGGCCACTCTGAAGACACCAATGAAGACAGGCAGTCAAAGCAGAGCAACCTGAGAAGACGGAACAAACAAAAAGAGTCACCTAAAATGGGGAGACAAAGAAATAACTTCCAATTGAAAGGAAAGGAAGAATCCTCAGAAAAAGTTAAATGAAATTGAGGAAAGCAATCTATCAGACAAAGAATTTAAAATAATGGTTATAAAGATGCTCAAGGAATTTGGTGAGAACTATAAGGAATTTTATGGGAGCTATAAGGAACTTAGTGGGAGCTATAGCAGCATGAAAAAGGACATAAAAGCTATGAATAAGAACTAGGAAGAAATGAAGAATACAATATCTGAAATGAAGAATGCACTAGAAGAAATTAAAAACAGGTTAGATGTAGCAGAGGACTGAATCAGTGAGCTGGAAGATAAGTAGAAAAAAGTACTCAGAGCAACAAAACAAAATAAGACTAAAAAAGAATGAGGGTAGTTTAAGGGAGCTTCAGGGCAACATGAAATGTAATAACATTCACATCATAGGAATATCAGAAGGAGAAGAAAAGAAACAAGGGATAGAAAACATGTTTGAAAAAATAATGACAGAAAACTTCCCTAACTTAGTGAAGGAGCAATTCATGTAAGTGCAGGAAGCACAGAGGGTCCCAATCAAGATGAACCCAGAGAGGCCCATACCAAGACATACCATAATTAAAATGTCTAATTTTAAAGACAAAATGAGAATCTTAAAGGCAGCAAGGGACAAACAGCTAGTAACATACAAGGGCGCTCCAATAAGGTTATCAGCTAATTTCTTAACAGAAACACTACAAACCACAAAGAATTGTCACAAAATATTCAAGTAATGAAAGGGACCTGTAACAAAGACTATTCCATCTAGCAAGGCTTTCATTTAAAATGGAAGGTGAAATAAAGAGTTTCATAGATAAAAGAAGGCTAAAAGAGTACATCTCCATCAAGCCAGCACTGCAAGAGTTGCTAAAGGAACTGCTCTAAGAAAGAGGGAAGAGAGAGAGAGAGAGAGTAAGAAACACAGGTAAGGAAAAATGGCAAAGAATAAGTACCTATCAATAACAGCCTTAAAATATGTGGATTAAATGCTCCAATCAAAAGACATAGTATAGCTGAATGGATAAGAAAACATGACCCACACGTATGTTATCTATAAAAGACCCACCTCAGAACAAAAGACCTACACAAGCTGAAAGTGAAGGGATGGAAAAAAAGTATTAAAAGCAAACACACATGAAAAGAAAGTTGGGGTATCAATACTTATATCAGACAAAATAAACTTTAAAACAAAAGCCATAAAAAGAGAAAAAGAAGGTCAATACTTAATACTTAAGGGAGTAATCCCATAAGAGAACATAACCCTTGTAAACATATATGCACCCAACATATGTGCACCTAAATATATTAGGAAATCTTGGAGGACTTCAAAAAAGATATCAAGAGATACACAGTCATCTTAGGGCATTTTAACATCCTACTTACAATAATAGATAAATCTTCCAAACAAGAATCACAAGGATATTGTGGCACTGAATGACACTGTAGATCAAATGGACTTAGTTGATATATACAGAAACTTTCACTCCAAAGAAGCAAAATATACAATCTTTTCAAATGCACAAGGAACATTTTCAAAGACAGACCACATGGTAAGACATAAAACAAGTGTCAACAAATTTAAGAAAATTGAAATCACAGCAAGCATGTGGTCAGATCACAATGGACTGAAACTAGAAAACAATTTCAAGGAAAACATTCTAATACATGGAGACTGAACAACATGTTATTAAATAATGAATGGGTTAACAATGAGATCAAGGAAGAAATCAAAAAGTACCTGGAAACAAGTGAAAATGAACACACAACAACCTAAAACCTATGGGACACAGAGAAGGCAGTGCAGAGAGGAAAGTTCATAGTAATACAGGCCTACCTAAAGAAGATAGAAAAATCTTGAATAAAAAACCTAACCCTACATCTACAAGAACTAAAGGAACAACAAAAAACAAAGCCCAGATGGAATAGAAGGAAGGAAAAAATCAAGATCAGAGTAGGGTTAAATGGCATAGAGATTAAAAGGACAATTCAAAGGATCAATAAGTCCAGGAGCTGGTTATTTGAAAAGGTAAACAAAATGGACAAACCTTTAACCAATTCCTCAAAGAAAAAGAGTACCCAAATAAATAAAGTCAGAAATGAAAGAGAGATTAAAACCAATACCACAGAAACACAAAGGACGGTAAGAAATCACTACAAACAACTATATGCCAAGAAATTGGACAAACTGGGTGAAGTGGACAAATTTCCAGACACATACAATATTTCAAAAGTGAATCAAGAAGAAACAGAAAGCCTGAACAGAACAACTAGTGAAACTGAAGCAGTAACCAAAAAACTCCCAGAACACAAAATTCTTGGATTGGATGGCTTCACAGGTGAATTTTACCAAACATTTAAGGAAGGGCTAGCTCCAATCCTTCTCAAACTATTCCAAAAAATTCAAGAAGAGGGAAGACTCCCAAACTCTTTTTTATGAGGGTAATATCGTCCTAATTCCAAAGCCAGGTAAAGATACAACAAAGAAAGAAAACTACAGGCTAATATCTCTCATAAACATAGATGCTAAAATCCTCAACAAAACATTGGCAGTCCAGATCCAGCAATACATTCAGAAGATCATCCACCATAATCAAGTAGGATTCATCCCAGGGATGCAAGGATGGTGGAATTTTTCAAATCAATAAACATAATAGACCACATAAACAAAGTCAAGGGCAAAAATCACATGATCTTATCAATAAATGCTGAAAAAGCATTTGACAAAGTACAGCACCCATTTATGATAAAAACACTCAGCAAAGTGGGAATAGAGGGAGAAAACCTCAACATAATAAAGGCTATATACAAGAAACCTACAGCCAACATCACACTCAGTGGGCAGAAACTAAAAGCTTTCCACCTAAGATCAGGCATAAGACAAGGCTGCCCTCTTTCACCACTTCTATTCGACATAGTATTGGAAATTCTAGCCACAGTGATCAGACAAGAAAAAGAAATAAAAGGCATCCAAATTGGAAAGGAGGAAATAAAACTGTCATAATTCACAGACAATATGATAGTGTACATAGAAAACCTTATAGTCTCCACCAAAAAACTACTCTAACCTAATAAGTGAATTTGGCAAAAGAGTGGGATACAAAGTCATTATTCAGAAATTGATGGTATTTTTGAACACCAACAATGAAATATCAGAAAGAGAAACTAGGGAAAAAATCTCATTTACTATAGCATCAAGAAAAATAAAGTACCTAGGAATAAATTTAACCAAGGAGGTAAAAGACCTATACTTAGAAAATTAAAGAACACTCAGGACAGAAATTAAGGAAGATACAAATAAATGGAAGCATATACTGTATTTGTGGATTGGAAATATTAACATCATCAAAATGTCCATACTATTTAAAGCAATCTATAGATTCAATGTAATTTTTATTAAAATACCAATGGTGTATTTCACAGATCTAGACAAATATTTCAAAAGTTTATACGGAATCAAAAAAGAATCTGAATAGCCTCAGCAAACTTGAAAAAGAAGAAGCAGGAGGGATCCCAATACCTGATATCACACTATAATACAAGGTCACTGTAATCAAAACAGTCTGGTACTGGCATAAGAACAGATACATAGATCAACAGAAGAGAGAGCCCAGAAATAAACCCATATTTCTATGGTGAATTAATGTTTGACAGAGGGGAGCATAATCATACAACAGAGTAACAATAACCTCTTTAATAAATGGTGTTGGGAGAATGGAACTGGTACATGCAAAAAAAGTGAAACTGGACCCACCGTCTTACACCATACACCAGAATAAACTCAAAATGGACAAAAGATTTAAATATAAATCATGACACCATAAAAGTCTTAGAGTTAAACACAGGCAGTAAAATTTCAGATATCCCATGAAGCAATATTTTTGCCAATATATCTCCAAGGTCAAGGGAAATAAAGGGAAAAAAAATAAACAAATGGGACTACATCAAATTAAAAAGCTTCTGCATGGTTAAAGAAACTATCATCAAAATGAAAAGGGAACCAAATGTATGGGAGAACATATTTACCAATGATACATCAGACAAAGATTTGATCTCCAAAATATATAAAGAACTCAGGTGACTCAACAGCAGGAAGACAAACAATTCAATTAAAAAATGGGTAAAGAACCTGAATATACACTTCTCCAGGGAGAACATACAGAGGACCCAGAGGCATATGGAAAGATGCTCAATATCACTAGCCATCATAGATGCAAATTAAAACCACAATGAGATACCACTTTAAACCAGTCATAAAGGCCATCATAACAAAATCAACAAACAACAAGTGCTGGCTAGGCTGTGGAGAAAAGGGAGCCCTAGTGCATTGTTGGTGGGAATGCAGACTGGTGCAGTTGCTGTGGTAAACAGTTTGGAATTTCCTCAAAAGCTAAAAATGGAACTGCCTTTTGACCTGGCGATTCCGCTGCTGGGATTATACCCTAAAAACCTTGAAACACCGATTCGAAAGAACCTGTGCACCCCTATGTTCATAGCAGCACAATTTACAATAGCCAAGTGCTAGAAACAGCCTAAGTGCCCATGAGTAAATGAGTGGATCAAAAAACTGTGGTACATTTACACAATGGAATACTATGCAGCAGAAAGAAAGAAGGAACTCCTGCTTTTTGTGACAGCATGGATGGAACTGGGGAGTATTATGCTAAGTGAAATAAGCCAGTTGGTGAAATACAAATACCATATGATCTCACCTATAAGAGGAATCTAATGAAAAAATAAACTAATGAGCAAAATACAGCCAGGGACATGGAAACATGGAACAGACTGACAGTGATCAGAGGGGAGGCAGGAGGGGAATAATGGTGGATAGAAGGGGAAGGGACTAATCGAAGAACATGTATGAATGACCCATTGACATGACAATAGTGTGGGAACTGACTGGGAGTGGGGGTTGGGGTGGGCAGATGAGGGCAAAGGCAGAACAATTGGGACTACTATAGTAGAGAAACAGTAAAATAACTAACTAACTAACTAACTAACTAAATAAATAAATAAATACAGGGGAATACTGTGAACAAGTTTACACTAACAACGTACACAACTTAGAAGGAATGGACTGATTCTTCTAAAACCACAAACTATCAAAACTCAATGAAGAAGAAATAGATAGCTTGAATTGTTCCATGAGCATTATCAAAAAATTGAATTTATGACTTGAAAGCTCCTGAAAAAGAAATCTTCAGGCACAGAAGGCTTCACTTGTGATTTTACCAGACACTTAAAGGAGAATTAACAATGATTTTGCACACTCTCTCTCAGTCAACAAAACAAAAGGGAAGACTTCTAACTCATTTCATCAGACTAGTATTACCCAGAAAAAGACAGTACAAAAAAACAAAACAAAACTGTACAGACCAATATCTATCATTAACTTGGACAAGAAATGTGTAACAAAACATTTTCAAACAAATATAAAGAAATATACACCATGACCAAGTAAGATTTGTCCCAGGTGTGCAAGGCTGGTTCATTATTTGGAAATCAATAAATGTAAACCACCATAAAAATATGCTAAAAAATAAAATCATATTATATCAATTGACACAATGCATTGAATAAAATCTAACACCAATACATGATGAACAATCTCAGAAAATAGGAGTAGTGGAAAACATCCTTGTTAAAGAACGCCTATAAAAAAAATCTGTAGCTAGAATCAGACTTAACAGTGAAGTCTTGAATTTTTTTTCGTAGTATCAGGAATAAGGCAAGGATGTATGTTTTCATCACTCTTACTCAACATATTACTCGAAGCTCTATCCATTGCAATACAACAAGGAAAAAAAGACATATGGATTGGACAGGAAGAAATAAAACGATCCCTATTTGCAGTTGCCATCATTGTGTACATTGAAAAATGCCAATCAGTCTTCAAAAAAACCTCCTAGAACAAATGAGTTCAGCAAGGTAAGAGGATAGATATAAAATTCAAACACACTTCTACCTACTAGCAATTAAAAGCCACTGAAACTGAAACTAAAAACACAATACCACTTAAAATAACTTCAAAAGAATGAAATAATTAGGTATACTTAACAGGTATATACAGGATTTGTATTCTGAAAACTACAAAATGATACTGAAAGTAATCAAAGAACACAATTAAATGGAAAGACATTGTTTTCATGGATTGGAAGATTCGTTACAGTAAAGTTGTCAATTCTCCACAAATTGATTTATAGGTTTAATGCAGTTCTACCAAAATTTCACCAAGGTTTTTTGTAAACATGGACAAATTATTCTAAGATTTATATGAAAAGTCACAGGCTTAGGATTGCTAAAACAATCTTAAAAAAGAAGAATAAAATGAGAGAAATTACTGTACCTGATATGAAGTCCTGATATATAGCTACAGTAATCAAGACAGCATGCTATTGTTGAAGGACTAGACTCACAGATGAACGGAATATAACAGAAAACCCAGAAATACTTGTAGATCCACACAAATATGCCCAACAGGTTTTTAAAAATGATGCATAAGTAAATCAATGAAGTAAGGACAGATGTTACAGGAAATGATTGTGGATGATCTACAGGCAAAAATAAGAATTTTGACCTAAATTTCACACCTTATACAAAACTGAACTCAAAATGAATTATGGACTTACAGGTAAATTATAAACTATAAACTTACAAAAACAACAGGTAGGAGAACATCTTTAGTATACAGGGCTCATCGAAGAATTCTTTGTCTTGGCACCCGAGGTGTGAGTCATAAAAGGAAAAATCAATAAACTGAACCTCATCAATATTAACACCCAACAATTATACTCTTGGGCATTTATCCAAGAAAAATAAAAACATATATTCCCATACAAACTTGTTTATATTCCACACTAATGTTTATAGCAGATTTATTTATAATTGTTCAAAACTGGAAATAGCCCAGATATTTAAAATCGATAAATGGTTAAATAAGCTTTGGAATATCTACACAGTGGGATACTGCTTGCAAATATAAAGAAACAAATTATTGACATATGTAAAAATTTGGAATAATCTCCAAGGAAATATGCTGGCTAAAAAAAAGATGATTGTGGAAGGTTATATACTACATGATCCCATTTATATAACATTCCTGAAATGACAAAATTATAGAAAAGGAGAACAGGCTAGTGGTTTTTAGAGGCTAAGGAGGGACTGGAGGTGAGAGGGAAGTGACTCTGTCCATGAAAGGGCAGCATGAAGGATCTTCCTGGGGATGGAAGTGTTCTGTGTCTTAACTACATCAATGTCAATATCCTGATGATGGTATCATGGTATAATTTTAAACAATGTCACCACTGGGGAAAACTGAGGAAGTGTACTGGGGGCCTTCTTGTATTATTTCTTAAAGCTGTATATGAATCTATATCTCCAAATAAAAAGTTTAGTTTAAAAAATAAATGATAACACTGAAACAAAGACTGTATTAAAAAGTTTTAAATTTTTTCCTGGGAAACTTTTGACATTTTGGGGAGTGGAATAATAGCCCTTTGATATTTTCCCCAATTAATTTTCTGACAGTTGGTATCATTATATTCTCTCACTTTAACTACAGGGTGGGGCAAAAGTAGATTTACAATTGCTTGTATGGAAAATAGTATAATAATGAATAATAATACAAGAATAAACTCTGTATTTTGCATACTCACAACTGTAAACCTACTTTTGCCTCACCCTGTATAAATTATATTTTATACAGCCAATTATTTATTTTAAAAGGTTTTCAAATTTATTTGCAGGGTTGACTTATTAATCTCTGTGGTTTGTTTACTTTTCTTTGCACCCATGATTATGTCTCCATTTTCATATCACTTTTGTGTATTCGTGATTTTACTCCTTTTTTTCCTTTATTTGTCTGGCTAGCTTTTCTTTCTCAGGAAAACTAGACTTTTCCCCCGCCTAAGAACCTGCTTCGAATGTACTAATTCCTCTGCCTCTTATTTTAGAATTGATTAATTTGTACTTTTATCCTTACTAATTCCATCCTTCGGCTTTCCTAATGCCTAATATTTTGTTCTTTGTGTGACTTTTGAATTGAGTTATTTTCATTTGTTCTTATTTAGTAAAATTGATTAAGGCTGCAAAGTTTCTTCTGGGTATTATTTTAACTATACCCATGGGTCTAGCTGTACCCATGTGTTAATTATCTCTATTTCCTTGATTTTTTATTTTAACTTTTTTGCTTGTACCACAGGTATTCAGTCACAAAGCAATCGCATCCTTGACTTATGACAGACTCCATTATTTGTCCATGTGGGGCCCTCTTCTATTATGTATTTATTTGTTGGATATTTGTTTGTTGACTTTTAATAATAAATATCTGTTATGCTAAGTGAAATAAGCCAGGTGGTGAAAGACAAATACCATATGAGTTCACCTTTAAGTGGAGACTAATTAACAGAACAAACAAGCAAGTAAAATGTAACCAGAGACATTGAAGTGAAGAACAAACTGACAGTGAACAGAGGAGAGGAGGGAGGGGAAGATGGGGGG